>JAABKJ010007545.1:147778381-148057575 GCA_011634705.1 Andricus grossulariae | reverse complement strand
TCATTTTTAACCAAAAAAATCGACTTTTCAACAAAATCCTTAAATTTCATACCAAAATATTTGAACTGAAAGAAAATGTCAACTGAAATGTTAATAGCTAAATTTTAAGTCGAAAAAATTATTTTCCAAAATAAAAAAATAATTGTTGACAAAATTTTCTACAAAAAGTCGAATGTTCAACTGAAGAAGATTAAATTACATTCAACAGTGTAATAGTTAAATATGCAGGTAAATAAAATAATTTCAAAAAAAAACAAAAAAAAAATCAACTAAAGAGATGAATTATCAAGTCAGAAAATTAATCTTCACAAAAAAAAATCAATTTCCAACGCAAGAGGATAAATTTGCAATCAGAAATGGAATACTTAAATAACCAGTTTGAAAAATACATTTTCAACAGAAAAAAACGAATTTTTAACAAAATGTTTGAATTGTACACAATAATGGTTAAACTGAAAAAGATACATTTTCAACTGATAATTTAATGGTTTAATGTTCATTAAAAAAATTAGTCTGCAAGAAAAAAAAAGAATTTTTAACCATATAGTTAAATTTTCTACAAAGTAGATTAATGTTTCACAAAATTGTTGAATTTTTAACTAAAAACATGAATTTTCAATTAAGAAAAATAATTTTTAAACAATAAAGACGAGTTTTCAACACGTACATGAATTTAAACTAAGAAAGATCAATTTTTTAACAAAAAATGAAATACAAAAATTTCCAGTTGAGTAAATTATTATTTTGAATGCAATAAAATATTTAAAGGCTATTCGGATTGCTTATGTGAACTATTTCGAATTACCTGGATTATTATGGATTATCTAGAATGAATAAACAGTTTTTTGGATTGACGTTTATTTGTAACAGAATAGCAATTGATATGTACAATATTTATAAAGTTTGCCTAATTACTAACAATATGTATATATTTATAATATTTGTTTACATATACATACATGTATAGTATAATAATCTAATAGTTTAATAATAGCACAAATACTAAAACGCAACGAGACAATAAAGATACAATCGTCTCTCAAAAATGCGATTTTGTTTTTCGATAAATATAAAAGACGCACATAACAGACAATAGAGAAACGACTCGTCATAAATAAGATTGTACTCTTTGCAATATTCACTAGAGTGGGCCAAAAAATCTCATAATCATTAGATTACATCATATTACATCAGTAATCATATTACATTATATTAAATCGGTAATCACATTACATCTTATTGCATCAGTAATCATATTACATTATATTGAATCAGTAATCATATTACATCATATTACATCAGTAGCCATATTACACTATATTACATCAGTAATCACATTACATCATATTACATCAGTAATCATATTACTTCATATTACATCAGTAATCATAGTAAATCATATTACATCAGTATTCATATCATATCATATCATATCATATCATATTACATTAGTAATCATATTACAACATATTACATCATTAATCATCGGAACCGTTATAAAAGGGTTGATATGGAGTCAAAAAATGGTTCGAACGTAAAGACGATTACTTTTAAGTGATCATTAGTAATACATGATTGTATGGATTTCTTTAGTTTTTAAAAATAGCACCAATAAATAAAAAATAAACATTTTTTTTTAACTTTTGGTACAAATTAACAAAAGTGCATTTTTAGTTATTTTTTTAAATATTATATATCGATCAAAAAATACTGTTCTTACTCTTTTCGATCTAAGCTTTTTCACTAAAATGAAATTTATCCAAAATAAATCGAAGAAACATTTCTTTTCATAGGGAAAAGATTTAAATAATTTCAAATGAGCAAATTTTTAATTCACTTGCCCAATGGTGAGAAATGTTTTTAATTTTTTTTTTTTAATTTGTTCGTCATACCACAAAGAAAGTTTTTATTTCAGAGAACTAATGCAATATGATGAAATAATGTAATAGCATGTAATATGATGTAATATGATGATATTAAGCACCCACAAGTTTGTATTTCAGTGCACATAACTAATGGAATATGATACAATAATGTAATATGATACATTATGATATAATATGAGGATAATAAATGTCCACAATTTTTTCAGTGAACATAAATAATGTAATATGACACCATAATGTAATTTGATGCAATAATATGTAATATGATACAATATGATGTAATATGATAATAATAAATTTCCATGCAAATTTTTTTCCTTATTTTGAGCACAATTACTAATGGATCCAAGCATTTTGAGTTTTTTCGGCCCGCCCTATTATTCACGTCAAATAAATACTGACTGCAGGATGAGAAAAGTGACTTAAATTTTTGGCGTTTGCATTCGATAACGCCACGGATATTCATCTAAAATAATTTTCACTTATAGAATATCAAGGCACTGCGTAAGATTCTAGGGCTAGGTAGATATTAAATCTACTATTTATACGTTTCTCGCGCTGCGAAAAACCTCCGGTCGAGCATCTACAATACAAACAATAAACTGTTCCAATAATTATGATACATATAAGAATCTCTCATGATTTTTGTGTCGACAACTCAACAGTGCGCAAAATAAAAAAAAATCAACGAGAAACGAATGACAATTTTCAAAGTCAAAAAGCGCGGGAAACTGGGATCAAAATTGACATGTCCAAAATCATAAATATGAGATTCAATAATGAGAATATTTTTGTAAAAGTGAATCGGTGAATGTTTTTTTTTTAATCTAAAATTTCTCTATTTGGGGTACAGTTGTATCTCACTGAAAGAGAGATAAGATTCACCTAAATTGGTTCGTTTATACAAATATTTTCATCGGTGCGTTTGTAGACTTTTTTCGTTTTTATTTTTAAAATACGTTTGGCATTCTTCAATGTTTGGAAGATATTTGTTAACATTTCTATTGAATCAGGAATAATTCAAAATTTGAATATTTCTTTATCGTCCATCATTTTAATATAACTACGAAATTCTTGGGAATTAAAAAAAAAGAATCTAACGATCAAATTTAGGCAACAGATTTTTTTAAAGTGTCTCCATTCAAATTAAATGAATAAATCAAAATAAAAAATTAACAATGAAGAAAAGAGTCAATTTTGAAATTACTTTTCTTTTTTTTCCTTCCGCCTTTGCGCGCGTGCAGTTTCTCGATTTGAAAGAAAAAATCATTTGAAGATTTTAGGTATTTCGAATTTTCAGAAGTTCAAAAGAAATTTGAAAATACTTAATTGATTTTTACTGGATGACTGAAAAATCAGGAAAAATAAAAATCCTAACAATCGAAAATTCTCGAAGAAGACAATATTCCAGATAAAAAATTGCCGAAACTAAAAAATTTCCGTCAATTTCTATTACTAAATTTTAAAATTCGCCATTGAAGGAAATGACCGAGAAAACGGTTGATATTATAAAATATCCGATAATGCAAAATTGCCAAACCAAAAAAATTGTTCATAATTAAGATAATAATTAATAAACAAAATACTTGAATTTGATGAATATATTTTTTATTTTATTCATTTTTTATTATTTATTTATAATTCAAACAATTTTTTTATTTTTCATACACGGAAATTTTTCACTCAAGTAATATTAAGAACTGCCAGGAATTTTATTATTCCTGAATTTTCCAATTTGGAAATTTTCAATTCATGTTTTTTTTCTATTTTGAAAATTTCCTTTTTCAGGAATTTTACAGTGTCAATCATTTTATTTTTTGGGATTTTCAGTGTTCCCATTTTTACAAATCTTTTCAAATTTTTTTACAAATTTTATTTTTCCGAATAAAAATCATAAAGAATTTTTCCAGGAATCTTAAGAAAATTGTTTTTTACTTTTGAAACCTTTAAAAATTCGTAAAAAACTTTAAAGTTTGGTTTCTAGATCTTCAAAATCTACACTTTCTCTGATATTTTGGAAATTTTCCCAAGATTTAAATTATTTTCAAATCTTTTCAAAACTTCTACATATATTTTTAAATAATTTATATTTTTCCTAAAATATAAAAAAAAACCTACAAAATTGAAAAAATTGCCTTCAAATCTTCTAGATTCTTTTCTGAAGATGTTAAAATTTTTTTGAAATATTTCATTAAATTAAAATTTTAAAAACCAAAAAACACTTTTTAATTATTTTAGAACCTTTTTAGAACTTATAACAATCTCTTAGATTTATACGAACTTTTTTTTTAATTTTCCTATCGTGCCAAATTGAAAAATATTATTTAAAATATTGTCATTCTTTTACGACATTTGAGAAAATCATTTCAAGTGCTCGTCAACTTTTCTTAACTTTCTCTTAAAATTATATTTCCAGAATACAAAAAAATAAAAACATGTTCCTCGGAATTTTATGAAATTTGTTTTCTCCTTTGAAAACCTTTCAACATTTTTGAAAAGCCTCCAAATTTTATTTCAAAATCTCAAAAATCTCAATTTTTCGGAAAAATGTAAAATTTTCTTAAAAAACGTATAAATATTACCTTAAAAATAATGTTTAAAAATAAAGCATCATTTTAAATATTTTTAGGAGCCTTCAGAAAAATTTGTATGCGCTTGAAATATTTCAAAATTTTTAAGAAGTACAAAAATATATGCGAAATGTCGTGACTACAACTTTTTAAGAAAAGGATTTTCTTTAATCACAATACACACCAAAACGATGGTAAGTGTAGAAAATCAAACATACAAATCATACAAAATTGCTGTATTTAAAAAGTAGTATTTTTTCTTAAGACTCGAGACGAAATTCGAGACGAGGCTCGAGACGAGATTCGAGAAGAGGCTCGAGACGACATTCGAGACGAGGCTCGAGACGAGACTCGAGACGACATTCGAGACGAGACTCGAGATCAGATGCTAGTTTTTTTGTAATTTTTTTATTCCTATTAAAAAAAAAAGAAGGAAGGAGACTTCTTTTTCTTTTCTTTTCTTAATTTGTATGTAGATTTTCAAGAGTGTGTTGTCTAAATATCACTAAATTTTTTTTATTTTTCAAGAATTTCTTAGTTAGATCTTTGCTTGAAAACGTATATTGTCGCATTGCGGCAGTGTCGCGGTTTGAGTCGCTTTCCCTCGATTTGGTACTTTATGGCAGGCCTGTCCAGCTAGGGAAAATTTACTTAAAGTCCAAGTGAACTAAAAAATTCCTGGAATTTTGCCTCGCTGGACAGGCCTGGTTTATGGGATTCGGTGGTCCCTTTTATTCGATATATCACTGAAAGAATTCGTCAGTAAACTGTGCGGCTACATCCTGGCAGTATCGGAAAAAGTCGATGGAAATTGGGAGCGCAATAGAAGAATCCCCTTTTAGTACCGGTAAATTTCAGTTATATAAACGAGCACCGTTCTTTGGAGAGTCTGCTTTCAATTCACAAGCCCCATTAGTCGGATTTATCACTGAAAAGATTCGTCATTAAATCTTGTATCGATGGCGTAATTTCGAGACAAGAGACCTGAGAGGAAGTTTTTACTCCAGCCAAGAATCATTTCTCGATTCTGATTTTCTTTGAGTCTTTTCTTCAATTTTTACGTATTGAGATTTTCAATTTTGGAAGAGTAACGTGAGACAACTTGTGATTCCTCACAATTTTGTCCAGAGCGAGAATTTTGGTGTTCTGATAAAACCTAACTTTTGTATTGATCACTCCCTTTTTAAACTTGTTCAGAAATTTTTGTTCACCAACTGCAAATATATTTAAGGATGCGTGATGCAAAAAATAGATCGGATTTTTTTAGGACACCCTGGTGAGGATTCTTTATGATGAGGAATATGTTTTGACTTTAGGTTTGATTTTAAGATAAAAATAGCTTTTGTGGGAGAGGAATCATCTTCACTGGGGTTGCTCATCACGCTACTACCTCTCGTTTCATCAGACTGGATTTTGTGCATATCTGCACCAGGAATGCCCATTATTATTGGTCTCCTGGTAAGGTAATTCTCAGTCATCGAAATCATGCCGAAGTTTTATATAAAGGCAGGTTCCCAAGACGATTCCGAAGACCTCGAGGACTGAAATTCCCAAACCAACAGCTCCAAGGATGATCAGATGATCCTTCGTGGTTTCTAGGAATTTGTATATGCAGCCCTAAAACAGAAAATTGTTTCAGATTTAATGATTCGTTCTGTAATAGCCTAATTTATTAAAAAACTAGTATTTTTTCTTAAGACTCGAGACGAAATTCGAGACGAGGCGAGATTCAAGACGATTCGAGATTCGAGGCGAGATGCGAGACGAAATTCGAGACGAGACTCGAGATAAGATTCGAGGCGAGACTTGATATGAGATTCGAGACGATACTAGTGATCAGATTACATTTTGGCAATGGGGCTTAATCCTGTCTTAGATGGTTTAGAACTTAATTTACCTGAAGTCCATTATACTATATATTTTCAATGAATTATTAACTTTTGTAAATTGTTTTAATTAATATTGTGCAAGACATTTTATACAAAGATTTGGGCCAAGCCTAAATTTAACTGCCCCTATCCGTGGCCAAAATGTTTTATAATAATAATTTAAAAAATGTACAAAAGTTACAAATTGATTGAAAATATATAGTATAATGGATTTGAGGTCAATTAAGTTCTGAATCGAATCTCATGTCGAGTCTTGTCTCGAGTCTCGTCTCGAATTTCGTCTTGAGCCTCGCTTTGAGTCTCGTCTCAAATTTCGTCACGAGCCTTTTTTTTCTTCTGAAAGAAAAACATTATTTTTTATGCAAAAAGTTTAAAAATTACAAAAAATAATTATTTAACAACAGTTTCTGTAGTTGTATTTTTTCTTACTGTCGCTCCTTGCCATAATTTTAGAACCTATAGGAAAATTTTCTTCAAGTCGCAAAATTATGAATTTTTCTCTTCAATGCAACACCGTAGCATCATTTTCGATTTCTAAAAGTCATTAAAGATTTCATTATGTTCTTATCGCTTATAGTCACTTCTCCTACTTCCCTTCTCTAATATTATCTACTTTCCTTCCCCAATATCCTCTGCTTCCTCTCACCTCATTACCCTCACTTCCCCTAATTCACTTCTCATACTTCCCCGACTTCTCTTCTCTTAAATTCACTCCTCCTACTTCCCCTTCCTATTATTCTCTACTTCCTTTTGTCTCATTACCCTCACTTCTCCTAGTTCACTTCCCCCTGATTCCCATACTTTTCCTACTTTCCATACTTCCCCTATTACCATTCCACAATTTCCCCTCAATTTCCCTAACCCTCTTCACAATTTTTCCTCAATTTCTCTACAACTTCTCATTTTTCCTACTTCCCCTTCCCAATTTCCCTCCTTTTTTCTACTGCACCTACTTTCCCACTCTTTATTTCCAATCACTTTCCCTACCCTCATTTTGCCTACCCTAAACCCCTTGTGCCGTATCATCATTCACACTTTACCTCTCCTCATTTCCCCTCCTTTCCCTTACTTGCCCTCACTTACACACACATCTCCTACTTCCCCTACCTGATTTAATCTACTCCCTCTCACCTCATTACCCTTACTTCACCTAGTTTACTTCCCCTAGTTCCCTTCCCTTATTTAATCTCACATACCCTACTTCTCCTACTTCCCTGCTCTAATTCCCCCTACATTCACTACTTCCTTTCTTTAATATTCCCTCACTTCCCATACCCTCATTTTTTGTACTTCACCCTCCCTCGTTCACCATAATTTTTCATACACACCCTCACTTTCCTGATGCCTCTTTCCCCTCATTTCCCATCACTTCCCCCACTATCTCTCCACTTACTTTCTATCACATCTCCCACTTTGCCTTCTCTTTTTTCTCCTCACTTATTCTACTTTCCTTGCTCTCCTCACCCTCACTTCCTTACTAACTGTCTCCCTTCATTTCCCATTATTACCCTACTCTTCCTCCCCTCGTTTTCCCTCACTACTTCTACTTTAACTTTCCTCATTTCCCCTCACCTCTGCTTTCCCCCTCCAATCACCCTCACTTCCCTTATATCTCTTTCCCCTCATTTCCAATCACTTCCCCTTCTATCTCTACTCACTTCCTATTACATCTCTCACTTTCCCTTTCCTTATTTCTCCTTATTTGCACTAATTTCCTTGCTCTACTGGCCCATACTTCCTTACTAACTCTCTCCATTTGTTCCCCATTAATTATCCTACTTTCCTCCCCTCATTTTCCCTCACTACTTCTACATTAACTTCCCTCATTTCCCCTTGCCACCCTGGTTTTCCTCTCAACTCACCCTTACTTCCCTAATACCCCTTTCCCTTACTTCCACTCACTTTCTCTACTATCTCTCCACTCACTTCCTATCACATCTCCCACTTTCCCTTCCCTCATTTCTCGTTAGTTGGCCTACTTTTCTTGCTATACTCACCCTCATTTTCCTACTAACCGTCTCCCTGCATTTCCCATTGATTATCCCACTTTGCCTCCCCTCATTTTTCCTCACTACTTCTACTTTAACTTCCCACACTTCCCCTTACCCTCCTACTTTTCCTCTCAACTCACCCTTACTTCCCTTATACCCCTTTCCCCTTCATTTCCAATCACTTCCCCTACTATCCCTCTACTCACTTTCTATCACATCTCCAAATTTCAGTAACCTTATATCTCCTTAATTGCCCTACTTTCCCTGCTCTACTCACCCTCACTTCCTTACTAACACTCTCCCTGCATTTCCCATTAATTACCCTACTTTGCATACCCTCATTTTCCTCACTACTTCTACTTTACCTTCCTTTATTTCCCCTTGCCTCTCTATTTCCTCTCTCAACTCACTCTCACTTCCTTTATAAGCCTTTCCCCTAATTTTAAGTCAGTTCTCCTACTATCTCTCCACTCACTTCATATCATATCTCCCACTTTCCCTCCCCTCATTTCTCCTTAGTTGCCCTATTTCCCTTGCTCTACTCACCCCCATTTCCTTACTAACTCTCTCCTTTCATTTCCCATTAATCACCCTACATTCCTCCCCTCATTTTCCTCAATACTTCTACTTTAACTTCCCTCATTTCCCCTTGCCTGCCTACTTTGACTCTCAACGCACCCTCGCTTCTTTAATACCCCTTTTCCCACATTTTCAATCACTTTCCCTACTATCTATGAACTCACTTCTTATCACATCACCCACTTTCCCTTTCCTTGATTCTCTTCAGTTGCCCTACTTTTCTTCCTCTACTCACATTCATTTCCTTACTGACTCTCTCCCTTCATTTTCCATTGATTACCCTACATTCCTCCCCTCATTTTCCTCACTACTTCTACTTCAACTTCCCTCATTTCCCCTTGCCCGCCTACTTTGCCTCTCAACGCACCCTCACTTCTTTAGTACCTCTTTTCCCTCATTTCCAATCACTTTCCCTACTATATCTGCACTCAATTCTTATCACATCTCCCACTTTCACTCCCTTTATTTCTCCTTACTCGCCCTAATTTCCTCCCCTCATTTACCTTTACATACCTGACTTCTCCTCACTCTGATTTGGACTACTTTTATGACTTCCTTTCTCTAATTTCACCTTACTTCCCATACCCTCATTTTCTCTACTTCACTCTCCCTCGTTCACCATAATTTTACATACTTTCCCTCTCCTCTTTTTTCGGACTCTTCCTCCCCTCATTCCCCCTCACTACTTCTTCTTTACCTTTCTTCATTTCGCCTTACCTCCCTGATTTTCCCCTCAAATCACCCTCACTTCTTTAATAGCCCTTTTCCCTCATTTCCAATCACTTTTCCTACTATATCTGCACTCACATCTTATCACATCTCCCAGTTTCCCTTCCCTTATTTCTCCTTAGTTGCCATACTTTCTTTGTTCTACTCACCATCATTTCCTTACTGACTCTCTCCCTTCATTACCCATTAATTAGCCTACTTTTCTCCCGTCATTTTCCCTCACTACTTCGACTTTAACTTTCCTCATTTTCCCTTGCCTCCCTGCTTTTCCTCTGAACTTACTCTCACTTTCCTAATACCCCTTTCGCCTCATTCCCAATCACTTTCTCTACTATCTCTACACCCAATTCCTATCACACCTCCCACTTTCCTTTTCCTTATTTCTCTTTACTTGTCAAATTTTCCTTGCTCTACTCTCCCTCATTTTCTTACTAACACTCTACCTGAATTTCTCATATATTATCCTACTTTGTTGCCCCTCATTTTCCCTCACTACTTCTACTTTATCTTCCCTCACTTCCCCTTGCCTTCCTACTTTTCCACTCAATTCACCCTCACTTCCCTAATAACCCTTCCTCGTCATTTCTAATCACTTCCCCTACTATCTCGCCACTCACTTTCTATCACATCTCCAACTTTCCCTTCCCTTATTTCTCAACACTTGCCCTATTTTCCCTGCTCTACTCACCCTCACTTTCTTATTAACTCTCTTCCTTTGTTTTTCATTAGTTGCTCTACTTTTCCTCGCCTCATTTTCCCTCACTACTTCTAATTTAACGTCCCTCATTTCCCCTTGCCCCCCTACTTTTCCTCTCAACTCACCCTCACTTCCCTAATCACCCATTTCCCCTCATTTCCAATCACTCCCCCTACTATCTCTCCACTCACTTTCTATCGCATCTCCCACTATCCCTTCCCTTATTTCAGTTTACTTTCCCTACTTCCCTTCCCTTATTTACCCTCATCTACTCTACTTCTCATATTTCCCTGCTCTAATTTCCCCTATTTTCACTACTTTCTTTCTATAATTTCCCCTCACTTCCTATACCCTCACTTTTCCTACTTCACACTCCCTCGTTCACCATAATTTTTCATACTTTCCCTCTCTTCATTTCTCCTACGCTCTCTCTCCCCTCACTCCCCCTCACTACTTATAATTTAACTTCACTGACTTCCTATCACATCTCCCGCTTTCCTTTCCCTTATTTCTCCTTACTTGCCCTACTTCCCCTCCCCTACTCACCCTCACTCATTACTAACTCTCTCCCTCCATTTATCTTCAATTCCCCTTCTTTTCAGCCCCTTATTTTCCCTCGCTGCCCCTCCTTGGAAAAACTACGACAGACGGACGGACACCCAACTGAAACTATTAGGGTTTTTGTCCAGAGCTAGAAAATCCTGATGAAGAAAATCATTTTAAATTAAAGGAAAATTTGTATCAAAACAAAAAATCATTTCTTTAATTCGAAGAAAGTTTTTTTGTCCGACAGTCAATGAATATTTTTCTCTGACTCAACAAACTTTTCTTCGAATCAAAGATTTTTTATTTTTATTTTGATTAAAAAGTGAATGAATTAATAAATTAAGGAATAAATTCAAGGATTATTTTTATTATTAATTTACTCTTTTTTTCAAGCAAGAGCAATAAAAGTGTACAGAGTAAATTCTAGTATAATAAAAGCATACCTCATTCAGAGTCGCCACTTTGTCTTACTTTATTTAAAAATATGGCCATTTTACTACAATGCAGAGACTACAACTTTAACTTTGATTTATATGCAGATTTTTCATCCGAGCTTAGTTTTAGTGCATGAGTTTTTTTATGAGGTAAAATTTTCATTTTCAGGAAATAGGGGTCATAGTTTTTTACTCACTGTATATTGGATATTCGAAGGATGGTCCCTTCTTCCACATAAAAAGCTTGGTGTCTTGCAACAGCTGTCTGGTACGAGGCTCCCATTTCTTTGGACCTCCTCATCCAAGTGCCACTCGCTCCCTAACCAATCCTCAAATCTCATGGCACCACAGCACTTGAACTGAAATTACAACATCATTGTTACTTACAATTTTTTATTAATTTTTTTTTTTTTTAATTAAAATTTTCAATATTGTGCACGCTATGCGGGCACTAATTACTCTTTCATCAGAGAAAACAAGTCGCTTCATTTTTCAGGAAAATGACTATTTTAAAGAATATCTTATATCGTTTTAGCACATTGTGTATGATTCACAGAATTTTCCCTAATTATAGCGAAAAAATTCCAGTAAATTCAATATAATTAGATTTTTTATTATTTATTATTCATTATTTATTATTTACTATTGACTACCTACTATTTACTATTAACTATTTACTATTTACTATTTACTATTCACTATTTACTATTTACTATTCACTATTTACTATTTAGTATTCAAAAATACGTCACGCTTTTTTCTGGCATCCCCCCCCCCCACGTAACGTTTTTTGTATAGTAAGTGTGTGTAAGATTAACATTGGCGTAACGTTCGTGGTGACCCCCCCCCCCTGGAGGCTTTACGAATTTTCCAAAAAGCTCCTTAGGGTGTCGTATTCATTATTGAGGGTTGAAAAAAATGATTGTTCAAACAATTTATCATTGTTTATAATTTCATAACTATCTTTCATTAGATAAAAGCGAGAAAGTTCCGGTTTTTTCTCAAATTTCCAACTATTTGTCAACCTTTCAGTTAGATTGGAATAATAATCAATGCAAGTTATTACAGTATTCGGTTAAACAATTTGTTATTGTTCATAAGTGTCTTTTCTAAAAGTATTTCTTGAAAGTTGCTGGTTTTTCTAAAATGTACAAATTTTCTTTGGCTTTTCAGTTATGAAAAAATAAAAAATAAACGTCATAGAGAATTAGTTTGTCGAACAATCTCTTTCTTTTGTGGATATTTTATTTGTAAAGTTGAAACTTAACAATCATTTTATAACAGTCATGAATTTTTATTTTAGCTTCTGCAATAATTTTTATAACCAAAATACAGAAAATTACAGCTTAATATATAAGTATTATTTTTATAAAAATTCACGCTCAAAACTGGAGCAAATTGCTTCTAAAATAAAGCTTGACATTAATTCAACAGAAAAGTATTGATAATCTTTCGGATTGGTATCCAGAAAAAAGAAATCAAATAAGTGAATTAAAAAAGTTACTTATTCTATCAAAATGTGAAACAAGTAAGAAAACATTATTTTACTTAAAAATTAGTTAAAAAATTTCCATTAAATTATTTTCAATGATGCTAATATAAACAAGAGTAATTTTCTGTCTCTAAAAATTTAATAAATGCATTTTCAAGATATTAAGAAAAAAAAAGAAAAAAGACAAAACTCTAGTAGATCTTTAAATAATATTCGGTTTCCAATTTTTGTTAAACATTTTTTTTTTCACTGAAAAGTTACAACTTAGGCTAGTGTGCGTCTTCAGATTCGAAAATATTTTTTTTTCAATTATCCTAAAGTAGTTAAGTGTGTGTGAATAGATATAGGTACAGGGAGTTGTTTTGAACAGAAGAGATTACTACTCGACTAGGAGACTACTGTGGCTGACGAGAAACTCTGCTACCACTGCGGTTTGTTGAGGCATTTCAGCAAGTCGATGCTGATGCTAGACGTATTGCCCGACTGAAAAGTTTGATTCAGAATATAAAGCGAACTGAAAATTCAACACATAAATCCCTCTGGCGTATTGTGAAAAGCTTGGGCACTTCGTATTAGGGAATTTTATTGAAAATATCGACTTTCTACTTTTTACTATCGCATTTCTGTTCTCAGAATACTTCTTCTGTCGGGGTTACTTTATTTCAAAATTTAATAAATCTACATATACTAGAAAACAAATAAGCGCGCTACGGACGCGATTTTTATTTTTTCTCTCGCGCAATCTTGAATTCGAAATATAAAATTATTATTAATACCAAATTTTTGTATTCTATATTATCTATTATTTGAGAAATATAAAATAAAAGCAAGGACAATATTTTTGATAATTGATAAAAATTGATATCTTGAATTTAGAACTAATATGTAATATTTTTCTAGAAACCGAATCCAGTTTAGGATATTTTTCACGAAAAATTTTGTGACGCATATTTTCCTGATTTAAAGAAAAAATTTCCACGAAATTACGAGTATTTGAATTTTGACGTCTATTTGAAAAAACACAAGTTTTTTCTTTAAACTTCTATAGTTTTCGACCTGATCTAGATTTCCAATTTTTTTTATTTTCGTGTGGTTTACCGTCCTATTTGAAAATCCGTCAAAACATTTGAAAGTTTTATATTACCAAATTTCAAAGACTTCTTTGTTTTTTTTTAAATTTTGTCTTTTATGGGGAAGACATCGTGTGAGTTTCATGCGTGTTAAATTATTTTTGTGGATAGGAGAATTTTTTTTCTTGAAATTGAATATTCGACTTTTCTCAGAAAGAAACAAAGATTGAAAAAAAATGAAGAAGTCTACACATCCAGAAAAATTCTTCAAAAAATTCCTCTTTGTAATATTTTGCTTCGTTTAGGAGAAAAATTAAGCCAATATATTTCCAGGAAAAAAATTCTCCCGTCCTCAAAAATGGTTTAGCCTGCATAAAATTGATAGGGTGCCTTGCTTATACAAAAATGAACTTTTAAGAAATATTAAAAAAAATAAAAAAGGTGGGGTTTTCCAACAAATCTTTTTTTTTCTTCGTTTTTTAAAACATGAAATGAAATTTTTGTTAAAAACCCCACCTTTTTATTTTTGCAAATTTTTTTTTATATTTCTGCGGACCAAACCATTTTTGAGGAAGAACGATTTTTTTCCTAGAATGGCTTCAAAATGGCAAATTATCCTTTAAAATCTATCCCGACTTTCGATAAAAAACTCGAGCATAATCTGAAATTATTCTAAATTTTTAATCTGCTTTGGAATGCACTGATTTTATATTAAAAGCATAACATCCCAACAAAACCAAAAATTGTGAATTGATTGAGTCGGAATGTTTATCTGAAAAATATTTATAATTTTTTGAATTAAAAGTACCAATTTTTAACGAAAAAAAGTGAATATAACAAAAAATTGTTCCAAATTCTGAATATTCTTTGATATTTTATGATTTTTTTTCATAATAATCTATTCTGGATGAAAAACGTTCAAATAATCTTAAATTGTTAAAAAGTTATGAATCTTTTTAAAAATCTAACAATTTTTCAATAAAAATTTCAGTTCCTCAAGAAAAAAGATAAAGAAGTACGAAATCTTTTAAGCCTGTTAATTTTTTTTTCTTTGAAATAAAACTCATTTCATTCAAATGTAATGATTTTCGTTTAAAAATGCCAATTTTCAGTGAAACACTACCGTAACCTACAGTTGTAGAAAAATGGTGAATATTCATCGAAATCTAATAATTTTGTATTAAAAGCACCAATAATTTCCGAAGAAAAACACTAACATGGCTCAAAATAAATTGTTTATAATTGTAAATCTTCTTCGAAATATAATGACTTTTGTTTAAAATAACGGATTTCTTGTCAAAAACTTATTGATAATCTGAAACTGCTAAAAAATTGCAAATCTTGCTCAAACCACAATTATTTTTGCTTTTTAAATATTAATGTTTTGTTTAAAACGCTAAAGTAACCTAAAATTGTTAGAAAATTAGAAACCTGTAAAATTGAATGATTTTTATTCAAAAATGTCAATTTTCGGCAAAAGACGCCATATTAATTTCCGTTGGAATATACTAAGATACCCTAAAATTGTTGAGAATTAGGTATCTCGATAATATTTTTTTTGCTGTGTAGTGGTCTATTTAATTAAATATTGCGAAAAAATTCAAATTTAAACACGGGAAAAAGAAAGCTTCTAGTTTTTTTTACAGAAATATCAGATTCACCGCGAATAAATGTGCAGTATTCATTTAACGGAGAGAGAGAATTTTAATAGTCAAGAATAAAACTGAAGATTAATTAAAATTTGATATGTAGAACTTTATTTGTTAACAAGCATATACAAATAGAATCTGAATTTTTCATTTCTCCCCTTTATAAATGATACTCTAAATAATTATTTAAAAATATCGAAATTTGATATTCTATTTAAACAAAATTTAGGTCAAAATGAGTCACGAAAAGGGTATTGTCAGTTATTAATAATCACGTTTTCAAAATGTTCTTTTAAACATGTCTCTATTTTTCAAAAGGAAAAGTGCTCAACTTTAAATACAAATATTAAATAAATAATATATATTTGATTATTATTTATTTTAATTCAGTTTCGTATATTATTATGCTTTCTCGATCGATAAAAAAATCTTGAAATGTCGTTTTAGAAAATAAAATAGTTTGGGATTTATACAAATCCACCTGTATTAACAAAAAAACACAGATGAACATGATTTTCGTTCTAAAATGTATCTCTATCAAGAATATGTTTTTTGATCTCTTACGTTAGTATTTTAGTTCTATTTTGGGCGTGAAATATTAAAAAAATGCTTCAGTGGGTTTGTTGAAGTTCGATTAAATTTCCCAACTTTTAGACAACGACCCTTAAGTAGTTAGTAGCGGTCCATGCCAGACAGACGTGAAAATAAAATAATTTGGAAATAAAGCGTTTATGACTAAAATTTCATGTTTAAAGTTTAGCATTTAGGCTTCAAAAATAACCGTCAAAACTAATGAATTTGTATAATTGAAAGATTGGGAAAATTTTTCATAAAAGCAGCAAATCACTTCATTGGTTCTTTAAAAAAAATTCAGTTATAAGACTAAGATGAAGATGACGTTTTAGAGCTCCTTCGGATAATAATAAATATTAAGAAAGTGTCAGAAGCTTTCAACTCAAACTTTTTTTAGAAGTAAGTGATCATCACTAACTTTCATCTCACCAGACATGAGCACTAAAGTGTGAAGAAAATGTTCCTACTTCTAATCCCATAAGTAAAAGTTAACGAAGCGGCGCATTTTCCGGCTCGGATACGCTTGGCGATTTTTGGCAAGGGTCGTATTACACTCTTTGCGCCCGTTTAGTTTGTCGGGCGGAGTTTCACGACCGAACAAAGTGTATTAAGGATCGTTAAGGATAAAATACCCAACGTCGTAGCAGTAGATTGCGGGGAAATGTTTCTTCTTCGATACTCCAGTTTCCTCTCTATGACGTGATGTGGTGGCCCGGAAAAGAGAGGGGGATAAAAAGGTGGTAAGTATGGTGGTTTTTGTGCTCGAGCCCGCAAAGTTTTCAAACTAAAAGCGATGGAAAAGGGAAAAAAGAAAACAAAGATGATACATCGCGGTTGAGAGGCAGGGAGTTGTTGATGAACCTTCGGTTGGCTAGTCTGAAATAAAACCTGAGATGGGTACTATACGACTCGAATTGAACTGGTAGGTACCGTCCTGCTCTTATGTGAGTAAGACCGACACTACTGGATGAAAGTTGTGCGAGTGGAGGGAGAGAATGAGGAAAGACAAAGCAGCCCGTAAAAACTAAATTTATGGCCTGCGTTTAAATATCCGTTGATTTCTGCTCTTTACGCAGGTAATTTAAAATTGAGGATTGCTCAGTATTTTAAAAACTGGATGCTTTTCTTTCAGGTTTATCAAGATCACTAGGTTTAACGGCGTTTCCAGTTTCGCTACCTCCGATTTCTGCCACTCGCGCAGGAAATTTGTAATGTAAGATTTTTTCGGTATTTCAAAAAGGGGACGATCTTCTTTTCGGTTTGACAAAATCACTAGAAAAGGAGTCATGTTTCTATCTTATTCGCATCAGGTAATCTTACATCAGTATCTACTGAAAGCGTTTCCACATTCGTAACCTTTTATTTCTGCCCTTCACGCGGATAATTTAATATGAATGCTTCTTCAGTATTTCCGAAAGCAGACTCTATTACGCTAATCAGATTAGTCCCGGTTGACGGTTTTTTACCAGATTCCAAAAAATTTCAAAGATTACAAAATTTTTAGGGATCTTAAAAGGGTACCAAAGATATGAAAGGATTTCAAAGGATTTTATGGAACTGCAAAGTATTTTTCAAGAACTTTAGAGAGTGAATAAAATAAAATAAAATTTGAAGGAACTTCTAGAGTTTTGAACGAATTTTTAGGGATTTCGTAGGATCTTGTGGGGCCTCAGGGTTTGAAATATTTAAACATTTTGAAAGGCATTTTGAAGGATATTTAATGATTTTAAGATGTATTGTATTACAAATTATTTCTAGTGATTTCACAAAATTTAAAGGATCTAAAATTTTCAAAAGATTTTAAAATACAGTGTATCCTAGAAGATTCTGAGAAATTAATTAAAATTTAAAAAATTTCAAGGGATTTAAAAAGGTTATCAAAGATCTTAAAGAATATCAAATATTTGAAAGGATTTTGGGGAAATCCACAATAGTTCTGAAGAACTTTTGGGAGTGAAATTATAATAAATCCCCTATTTCAAAGGTCACCTATTTCAAGCCCCCTATAGACGCTTATTTCAAATCACGTAGTTTCGCCAGTTCCCACTATGATCCCCCGTACGCGCTGTACGGGCACGCCCGCGTCAGTGGCTGACCAATAGAAAAAAGATACCCGAAGAGCGCCCTCGTTGGTTTAAATTGAGTATTTTAGCATGATGTCATGGAAATGGAGACAATTTTTGGGAGGAAATATTCTAAACGTAAAAGTAATTCAGATTGATTTGACCTAATCGAGTAGTTTAGCATGACGTCATGAAAATGGAGAAAACGTTTTCGAGGAAATATTCTAAACGTAAAAGTAAGTCAGATCGATTTGATCAAATTGATTATTTTAGCATGACGTCATGGAAATGGAGACAACTTTTTCGAGGAAATATTCTGAATCTAAAAGTAAGTTAGATCGGTTTGATCAAACTGATTATTTTAGCATGACGTCATGTAAATGCAGACAACTTTTTCGAGGGAATATTCTAAACGTAAAAGTAAGTCAGATCTTTTTCATCAGAACCGGTTACTCTAACGTCAAATTTCAGATAATTTATTGTACTTCGCGAAACACTTGAAACACTTGAAAAATATATTTTCTCCAAAAAGTCTGCACTCGTATGTCAAGAACTATACTATAACCTTCCTGACATTTCCACCCATCCTTTCATGCCCGCAAGGTCGTCATGACACAAAAATCACTGGTCTAGTCCGCGAAATATTTGAGTCTTTTTTAAATCTATTATATTGATTTTTAGTTGGCAAATTGTACTATTTCCAAGAAATGTTATCCTTGTACGCCGTACGTCAAAACAAAAATAGTGGTCAACGCAACGCGAATTTTTCAATTGTGCAATAAGTCAGGACCGTCTGAACTGTTTCCACTTGGAATGCATCATATTGGAAATAAGCCATGTTTTTACCTTATTCGTATTAGGTAATCTTACTCCCTACTAACGGCGTTTCCTATCTGATAACGTTAGATTTCTGCTCTTTACGCCTCTACTTTGATGTTTCTATCCTATTTGCATTAGGAAAATTTAGTTAGCCTCTACTAACGGTGTTTCCAGTTTCGTAACCTTCAATTTCTGCTATTCACGTAGGAAATTTATGAAGAGAATTTTTCAGTATTTAAACAAGTGGCCGCTCTTCTTGTAGGTTTGACAAGTTCACCTGGGAGAGAACCCTTCTAATGTATGAGAACTCTTCTAATGTATTCGTCTTAGATAACCTTGATTAGCCTTCACTAACCGCATTTACAGTTTCGTAACCTTTGATATGTGCTTCTTACGTAGGAAATGTATGAAATGCGTTTTTCATATTTAAACAATTGGAAGCTCTTATTTCAGGTTTGACAAGATCACAATGAGAGAAGTCATGTTTATATTGTATTCGCATTAGGTAATTTTATTCAGCCTCTACTAACTGCGCTTCCAGTTTTGTAACCTTTTATTCCTGCTCTTCACACAGAAAATTTATAACAAAGGCTTCTTCAGTATAATTAAAGGTGATCTTTGTTCTTTTAGGTTTGACAAGATCACCAGGAGAGAAGTCAGTTTAATATTGTATGCGCATTAGGTAATATTATTCAGCCTCTGCTAAAGGAATTTTCAGTTTCATAACCTTCTATTTCTGCTCTTTACACAGGAAATTTATGATAAAGTTTTATTCAGTATTTTCAAAACTCTGTTCTTTTATGTTTGAAAAATCACTAGAAGAGATGAAAAAAGGAACAAAGATGGTACATCGCGGTTTAGCGGCAGGGAGTTGTTGATGAGTCCTGGCTTGTCTTGACTGAAATAAAACCTGAGTTGGGAACTATAGGATTGGGACTAAACTGGTAGGTACCCTTCTACTCCTATGTGAGCAAGACCGAGACTACTGGATGAAAGTTGTGCGAGCAGCAGCAGGGAATGAGAAAGAAGGACAAAACAGCCCGTAAAAGCTTAATTTATAGCCTGCGTCTAAATGTCCGTTGCAGTACTTGCACGTCGTGCTCCCTTAACCTTTCCAAGCGCGTATTTCATTGCGCTCTTTCTAGAGCTAGAGAGCTACACACGTAGCATCTTACGCAGCCACACATTAGAGTTAGAGTTCTATAGAACATACCACGATGTGGGTATAAATTCTCGGCAGCGACGCGAGTGATATACGAACACTAGATCAGGTTAAATTAATTTGGTTTAGACTAAAAGCACGAGCTTTTATAAAACAGAAGGAAAGAAAGCTCGTTGAAATGTTACTCGGGGCCAAAAACACGAGAGGGAGAGGATAATATTGATTCCACTCTGGGATGTGTGTAGAGGGTTGTGAATTTTATAATTGATATTGATACTTTGATTTTTTAACGAGGAGAGAGACAGGTTTTCATCAAATATTGCATCCGGTTTATAGAAACTGTTTTTTTTAAAACTTTTTTCTTCAATTTTAACACAGATAAGGAATTCCTTAACATTTATTTTTTTGTAACTCTTGAAGTTCTTTAAATTTATTGAAAACTCTAAATATTCTTAAACTCCGTTGAAGCATGCTGAAATCCCTGAAATAATTTAAAATTTTGGTGAACCCCTTGAAATCTCTTCGCAATTTTAAATCTCGTGAAATCTTGCGGAATCCCTTTTAATATGCTGAAATCCTTCGAAACCTTTAGAAATAACTTGAAACCCTTTTAAGTCTCCTGAAATTTAATTTTTAAATACACATCAAATTCTTTAAAATATATTGAATTATATCAAACGAGTTTGTAATCATTTTCAATTTTTCAAGTATTTTTAAATATCTGTTGATTTCTGCTCCGTGCGCAGGAAATTTGTAATTTAGGTTTTTTTTTTCGGTATTTTAAAAAGTGGACGCTCTTATCTTAGGTTTGACAAAATCACTAGAAAAGGAGTCATGTTTCTACCTTATTTGCATTAGGTAATCTTACTCACACCAGTCTCTATTAAAAGCGCTTCCAGATTCGTAACCTCTAATTTCTGCTCTTTACGCAAAAATTCAATTTGAATGCTCCATCAGTATTTTAAAAAGTGGACTCTATTACGCTAATCTGATTAGTCTCGGTTGACGTTATTTTACAAGTTTCCAAGAAATTTTAAAAGATTACCAAAGTTTAAGGGATCTTAAAAGAGTATTAAAGTTATGAGAGGATTTCAAAGAATTTTATACAATTTCAAAGTATTTTCCAAGAACTTGAGAATCTCAAGTCAGTGGCTGAGCAATTAAAAAGAAGAGTTCCGAAGAGCGCCCTCGTTGGTTTAAATTGAGTATGTTAGCACTGCGTCATGGAAATGCAGACAACATTTTTGAGGTAATATTCTAAACGTAAAAGTAAGTCAGATCGATTTGATAAAATTGATTATTTTAGCATGACGTCATGGAAATGGAGATAACTTTTTCGAGGAAATATTCTGAACGTAAAAGTAGGTCAGATCGGTTTGATGAAATTGAGTATTTTAGCATTACGTCATGGAAATACAGACAGCTTTTTCGAGGAAATATTCTAAACTTTAGAGCAAGTCAGATCGATTTGATCAAATTGAGTATTTTAGCATGACGTCATGGAAACGGAGATAACTTTTTCGAAAAAATATTCTAAACGTAAAAGTATGTCAGATCGATTTGATAAAATTGAGTATTCGAGCATGACGTAATGGAAATGCAGACGACTTTTCAATGTAAATATTCTAAACGTAACGCGAAACACGCGAAACACTTGAAAAATATTACTATTCAGACCTTTATCACTTAACTTTACATCTAGAATATTTTCTCCGAAAAGGCGTGAAAATTTAAAAGTTATTTTTGAAGGTTTCGAAGCATTTCAACATATTTGAAGGGATTTCGCAAGATTTCACGAGAATTAAAAATGCGGAGAGATTTCAAGGGGCTTAAAACATTTTTAAATGATTATAAATATTTTGAAATGGTGTAAAAAATAAATTGGAAGGAATTTCAACTGACTTTAAGTTATTTTAAAAGAATTCAACAAGATTTGAAAGTATTTTTACGTGTTTGGAATTATTTCAAAACATCTCTCGAGATTTAAAGAAATGACAAGCGACTTCAACGAGGTCTAAGCAATTTTTAATGTTTTTTAGGGATCTCAGCAGAATTCAAGATTTTAAAAAGATTTTAATATATGTTGAGGAATTTGAAGGGATTCTCTAGAGAAATTTAAAGGATTTCAACGAGTTTTATGTTATTTCGAAAGAATTTAGTAAGACTTCAAATAATTTCAACGTGTTTGGAAAAATTTCAAAAGACTTCACATAAAATTGGAATTAAATTTTCAGGCTTTTCAGAAATTCAATTTTTTAGGGATTCAAACAGATTGTCACGAATTTCAAGAATTTTTGAAGGTTTTTATAATATTTTAAAGAATTACGAAGCTTGAGAATGGATTTCAAAATATGTTACGCAATTTACAATGAAAACGAATGTCAAGATTTTCAAAGAAATGTTAAGTTTTTGTTATTGATTTCAACCAGTTTTAACGGATTTCAAGAAACCTAATGCATTTCACAATATTTCAATCAATTTAAAGAAATTTCATGGAAAATCAAAGGGTTTCGACGGATTTTATTTGAAAAGATAGAAATAAAGAAAGACAAGACCAGAAAAAGGTTTGAAAACAAAAATGAAATTTTGTTTAATTGCCTGGTGAGAACAGACAGAGGGACAAAAAATTATCCTTTGCTCTAATATGTGATCCAAGATCCAAGAAGTAAAGTAAAACGAAACAAGTGTGAGGAAACTTGCCTTATTTTTTTTCTCATTTTTTAAAAAGATTTTGTGCCTAAAGAGCTAAAATTTAACTGTGTTTCAATAAAGACTATCCAAATAGAATAATTGTTGATAATATAGTAAAGAACAAAATAGACTATCAGTGATGATAAATTAACAAAAATTACAATTTTTTATTGAAGAAAAGTTGAGAAAAAATACAACATCTCAAATGAGTAATGTCAAACAACTATAAATTCAACTATTCATCTAAATCGCAGATAGATTTTTTTTCACTTCCCTGAGTAGAAACCCTTATAGCAGGGGGGGGGGAGTAAGAAAAGTAGGGATGGGATGAAGAAGTAAAAGAGCGGAGGGAGCATGAAGAGAAGGGTTGGAAAGTAGTAGAGGGGAAGTGGGTGGTCAGGAGGTAAGAAGGTATAGGTGAGGCGTTGGGGAGTAGGGAAAAGGCAGTAGGGGGAGTGAAGCAGGGTAAGTATGAGAAGGGTAGGGAATTAATAGGAGTGATGGAAGGGGAATGATGTGGGAAACTATGGGAGGGGGAGTAAATGAGTGCAGGAGATGAAAGGGACTCATAGGGGTAATGAGGGATGGGAAGGTAGGGCACGTTAGGATAGGATCTGATAGGATTGTATCGGATAGGACAGGACAAGGTAGAATGAAGTAGCGCGAGATTTAGGATCAGTCTACTACAATCACTAAATTCTTTAATCGGAACAAAAATATAGAAGGTAAACATTTGGAATACTATATTAAATTAGCTACAAATTCCTCTTTTCTACGTGTATGTCACCTACTTGGACTAATTTTTGGTTCCCTGAGTTAGCACTTTTTTAAATTCTGACAAATGTTTATCATGCCGACACATGGTCGAATGATTCCCGTTGTCAACGTCAAGGACATAAATATCTTTCAAGTCCGCCAAAGTAACTTTCTCTGTTAATCCTGCAAAGCCGAGATCATTTTCCGGATAAGGTGTGGGAATATGCGGCTGCTCCCAAGGCAGGCAGTCATTCTTGAGGAGGGCTCAATAATTGATGAATCTTTACGATCCGACGTCGGGAAGTTCTTAGGTAGATTAACGTCCTAGCTGAGCATTCAGAGTTCAAACGTGAAAGACGAAGAGGAAATTCTGGGTCGAGAACAGAGTATCTCAAATGCAAAAAAGACGAACGTTTTCAGTGCAAGATGCAAGATAGGAGAATGAGAGAAAAGGACAGAACTAAGCGGAAATGGAAGTAGCAGCCTACCTAGTACCTGTCTAGAATGCAAAATGCAACGTCGACGTTATCACACTGGTGGAGATAAAGGGGCTGACGTTGTGGTAACGTAGCTTTCCTATTTTTCGCCATACTTTTGCTGAGTTTTACTTGGCACTCGCGCAGTACACGTCTTACTTATTGTTCGTCTTTTCCCACGTTGTGTCCCGCATTGCGCTGCCGAGTACCATCCTAACGAAGATTTAGACGCTTCTACTTCTTGCATTATGTTGCATGACCAGAATTTATTTCCCACTGGGTCTAACATTTTGCGCTGGAAAAACTGTCTGTCTCCTGTAGGATAGGGGCTTAGGTGTACAAGGAATCGTCCCTTCGAGAAAAATTATACTGGTTATGAAAAATGTCTATTATGTACCAAAGATTGATTAGAATAACATGTTTATTTCCATAAAAGTTTTGCTGAAGAATCTTGAAATTTCGAAAATTTAAATCAAAAGCCTTATACCTAATGTGGAATTTGCCATCTTTATTTATCAATTTGAAAAATTTAATGAATCTTATGTCTGCAAAGATAAAATAGTTTTGAATAAAAAATTTCAAAATTTGCTACTAACTAATCCTAATAATTTTTCTACTAATAAACGTAAATTAGAATCTTCTCCTCAACCTGTGGCTGACATACTTCGACTTGGCAAAAAATTTGAATTTGAATCCCATTAGAATCTAGAGAAGAATTTAGACATAAAATATTATCTTTGATTTCAAATTATTTACAAAAAAAAAACGAAAAAAAATTCTCATATCGATAAAGAAATAGCTAAGAATATTAAAATAACTAAAAATTTTATCAAGAATAACAAGGATATTTTGATTTACTCGTGCCGACAAAGGCAATACTACTTTCATTCCTAAAAAATCCTCTTATTGTTCTAAAATGAATGCAATACTCAGTGACACTACTACATATTAAAAAATCGCTTCCAATCCTCTCGATAAACTTCAAACTTCTACTATTGATTTATTGAAAAATTGTAATTCTAAAGGATACTTGGGTAGTAATTTTCGAATAAAGTCATTGTCAACTTCCAATACCTTCGTTAAAAATTGTATCACTTTTCGAGAACATATTATTAAAATTCCGGATAACCAAATTTTTATGTATTTATATGTAATCTCACTATTTGCTAATATACCTTTAGATTTGGTTCATTCTGGGCTCGATGAGAGATCGTTTCACATTAAAAACTTTACTAATATCTCTCAGAATGATTTTGAATATGGTATTTTTTTCTTATACATTCTACTAGTTTTCAATTTAATGATCATTTTTACAATAAAAAACTCGGGACTCCAATGGGGTCTCCGATATCACGTATACTTTATAATTTGGTGTAATTACGTGAACGCTTAAAAAATATTAGAAGATTAATCTTATATATGTATCCCGCATAGAAAATATTATTCTGGAAAATCTCATGATATTATCAACAAATCAAAATAAAAAAAACAACACTTGTTTAACCTGCATGCTAGTTGTTCTATAATGAGATCCAAATTTCTACAAGACCTAAAAAACATTAACAAGTCATTAAAATTTACAAAATTTTAGAAAAATTTCGAAAAAGTCATAAAATTTTCTAAAAAGTCATTAGAATTTTTTAGAGATACCAGTTTGAAAGAAATTGGATTCGAATGTACTAGGTGTCTTGCATCTTAATGATTCAACCACATATTATTAAAAACTTTATAGTTTTGAATCGATCGAAATCAAAATTTTTGTCTTTGAAAATGTATAATCATCAACACTAATGTAATTTCAAAAACCTAATTCGAAAATGGCTATATTTATAAGGCGTAGAAATTTCTTCTCTCTCCACTAGAATTCTTTAATTTTGAAAACACAAACTTGACAATGTTGACCGTTAATGTATTGAGATCACTGAATATTGAATGTTATCAATATAAAAATTATTATTTTTTTGGTACGTTTTTAGTTTATAATTGATCAATGCTCAAATTATCGAATTCATTAAATACTTAGCCCATAGAATTAGTTAGCCTTGTTAGCTTTAAACTAGGTTGTTCGCTCCAATCTGGACAGCTTACACTTGAGAATTATACAGTTTCAACGTTTTTTTATTAGAAATTAGTCCAGTTTCTGAAGCTTCGAATTGAAATTAATTCAAATTGAAGTTTTCAAATTAAAGTTAAAAAATTAAATGTTTAATTATATTTTGATATTATTTTTGATTATCGAAATTTGATATATTTTGATTACTAATATTAAATTTGGAAATTAAAATTTTAAACCTGTGTTAGATGTGAGTAAAGAAAAAGGAGAAGTTGTGGAATTGTTAAAAGTAAATATTATTTGAAAACATGTCTGTCCATACACTGTATTTTCTACTGTGAAGAATTTTGTCTCTGTCGAGGACAATCTTTATACACTTAAGACTCTATTTAAAACATATCTGGAAATATATTCTCTTTTTTTATTAAAGAAAGTTTCAATAATTTCGTCTGAATAAGAACTACCTTTTCTACTAAAAAATTAAAGGTATGTCTGACCAAAACCGTTCATATATACTTAATTAAAACCTGACAGAAATAACAAATGTATTTCTTTGACAATTATTTGATATACAATATTGTGAGTATAATTGTCCCTCTAAACACTGGCGTTACTGCAGCAAAATTAAATTGATGTCTGCCCAATACTCTGCATATATACTCAAATGAAACTTGTCAAATTTACCCATTAAACACTGGCATTTTTATAAAATATGTTTTTACTCAAAATGTCAAATTCACGTTAAATAAACCTAGTATGAATGAGAACTACCTTTACCACTGGAATGTCGAATGGGCGTCTGCCCAACACCACTCACATCTACTTAATACAATCTTGACAGAATAGCTTCATGTACATTTTTTCCAATGTTTATAATATTTAAATAAAAATCTGGCCTATGTCATATTGACCCACTAACCACTGGCATTTTTATTAAGTATTAAAAGAAATTTTATTATTTCTACGTCTTTTAATTAGAAATCGCAACATTATATTGCATGCATGAATTCCAGTTTATCGTACTCAAGGAATCAATTAACAATTATTGACATTCAAACGTGAAACGATTTTTCTTTATTAAAAATATCAGATTCAACTTTTATTTATTTCGTCTGGTAAAAAACTACCCTTACTACTGAAAAATTGAATAGTTGCAATTACATTGTATGCTTGATTTCCAAATTATCGAGCTCTAGGAATCAATTGAATTTTTTGAACTTGAAACATGAAACTCTTTTCGTTTACAAAAAATTTCAAACTTTAAAGCAGTCTTTTCTTTTGGTTGCCGTGCGTTAACAAAAGATAGAACCTCGACTGCCGCTCGACGGATCGATTTTCGTCTTTGGAACGCTTTTACATTTTTTATGATAATTATAGACGAAGTGAATATTTTACGATGTTCTTGGTCTCAGTTTAAAGAAGAAATTTCATACTTCCATGTAGCACAGTTTAAAATTTTCTATTCACTTTTTGAAAGCATTCAGGGTTAAGATTTTTCGAAATAAATGTCTATAAGTGAAGAGCGCCTCTACACATTTTTCTATTTACTTTTATCTTCATCATATACATTTTGTAACAAAAAATCCTATTCTATTTCTAGTGTTAGACGTTCCTTCTAATTAATGTATTCGTGATGAGGCCTGTTGTCGCTGGGCAAAAGCTCGAAATCAAATAAAGTTTTTAAAAAACTACCAGACTAGTAGATCGAGAACCGTAACTACATCGACAACCTACATTTAACCTCGCTAGTCGACAACCTCAACATCTTGTCTAAATAAGTCACCTTGTTGGGATGAAGGTTGATATTTATTTAAATATGTTGCAACTTATGGTTCACTAAGTTATTTCTTTTGAAGGAAATATGAATAGTTTTTGATTTTTAATTTTTGTTTTCGTAATTCTTTATTTTCAATATATTTTCGTATTTGGAGTCTCGCGGGAAGTCTTGTGAAAGCATAGTGTAAATTATGTTTAATTTATTAGCTAGTTTCAATTTTTTTCAAATTTTGGTGAGATACCTTTTTTTGAAATCATTTAATGTATTTGGAAATTATTTTTTTATGTATTATGTATGTACTAATATTTAATATTCCGCTAATATTTCTAATTCGTTAATATCGACGCCGTCAGATGGCGATGATGGTATAGCATTGGTTTATTTACATTGATCACTTTCCGATAACGGTAGAAGATTTTGTTTTGTCATTTTTAATTATTTATCACTATTTGTAATTAATATAGTAAAATAGTTGCATCGTGAAAAAAGTGTGAGAAGTGTCGTCAGTCTGAGACCTGAAATAATATTTTTATTTTGAATCTAACATTTCTACATTTCTTTAGGCAACCAAAAGAGGAAATTTTAACAAAGGAATTAAATTTTCAACCAGATAATATTTTCAGTAAATAAAGGAAAATAATTTAATGCGAAATGTTGTGTTTCAAAGCCGGAAAGACGTATGTTCTGCAAACCAGTTGAGTTTTCTACCCGAAAATATTTTGTAACCAAAAAATTTAATTTTCAACCCAAAAGTATGATTTTTTCTAACAAATTGGTTGATTTTTTCACAAAATAATCCAGTTGTTTTCAACGAAATAAATCAATTTTTAACTAAATAAAAAAACTTTTCAACAAGAATGGAATAGTTACATTGTCATTACAAATATTAATATTAATAAAATATATTATTATGACAAAAAATACATTTTTTTTTTAGTTACATTTTCAACCAAAGAAATCGATTTTTCACTGAAGTGATGAATCTTCAACCAAAAAAGATTTTTCGGTCAATAAAGAAAAATAATCTCATGCAAAATGTATTTTAAAGCAAAAAATGCGAATTTCCTGCAAAACAGTTGCATTTTTAACCCAAGATACACGAGATTTCAACCAAATAAATGAATTTTTAACAAAAAATGGAATACTGACATTTTCAGCTGGAAAAATTAATTTATAAAGGAAAAGCGAATGAAATTTTAACTAAAACTATAAATCTTTAAGAAAAAAAATATTTTCAGCTGAATAATTAAATTTTCAACTAAAGAAGATAAATTTCTAACCAAAAATACAATACTAATACAATAATAATCGTAATAGAATACAGTTGAAAAACTGAATTTTCATTGTTAAACAAAAAGTTGAATGCTCATGGAAAAGATGAAGTTTCAATTGCTGAGACTACTTTTATACCAAAAAAGACGAATTTTCATTGAAATAGTTCAATTTTAACCCAAAAAAGATATAGGTTTAACTTGAAAAAGAATAGTTAAATTTTCAGTAAAAATATAAATTTTTAACAAAATAAAGTAAATTTTCAATCAAGAAGATTAAATTTCTATGAAAAAGACAAATTATGGACATAAAATGGAATACCCTAATTTTTAGTTGAAAGCATTAATTTTTAATAAAGAAATTATGTTTTAACCGAAAAGATAAATTTTGAACAGAGTTTAATTTTTTAGCAATAAAGAATGTATTCTAACAATATACATGAATTTCCGAACAACTTTTCAAATATTTGAAGGAATTTTCAACTAAATAGTTAAATTTCCAATCAAAAAAATGATTTTTCATCTAATATGATAATTTTTCAACCATACCAAGATTAATTTTCTACCAAAAAGTTAAAATTTCAACCACATACAAGAATTTTCAACCAAATAGTTAAATTTTTAATGAAATGATTATCTTACTATTTACTCGTATTATTTCTTTTTCTTTTTTAATCACCGATTATTTTTTTGGGAAAAACATTCCCTATAACTCTGTTTCCATTTATGAAAATAAGCGAATAATCTCAAATATACTGACTTGCTTACAAAATATTTTTGATAATTTTAGTTCTAAAAATATTTATTTATGAAATTGGCAACAGTAGAGTTATAATAATAAGTTTACATAATAAGCCGTCATGTATTAAAATCTAACAACTATTTTTTCGAAATCAATAACAAACAATAGTAAAAAGAAATTAAAATGCATAAAGAATTGTTAAGTAATTGTTTTTTCTTAAGTTTAAACATGTTTTCTTTTTAATAATGTTTTTTTACTTTTTAAATGACGCTATCAGTAATATTGTTTTGATACTTGAAAAGATTTAAAAAAAAACTATTCCTTTCAGGGATATGATATGTGATATGTGAAGTCTTTAACTTCCATAGATTATTATATTAAAAAGTTAAAATGATTTAAAATATTGAGAATTGAGACTTTCAGCATTAAATTATAAAATTTGAAATAATTACAATCTTTAAAATCCCTTGAAATCCTTCAATTTATGTGAATAAATTCATCGAAATCCGTTAAGTTATTATAAACTTCTTTGAAATCCCGTAAAATTACATGACATTTGATGATATTACTTTGAATCTCTTTAATTTTTCAAAATCCTATAATATCCTTTAAGATCCTGGGATATTTAGTAAAATATCTTATTGAGAAATCTGACGAAATTCCTGATAACTCCTTCGATATGTTTGTAAAACTTGAAAATCCTCTGAAATCCCTCGGATTCTTTTTCAATATACAAAAAATCTTATAAAACCTATACAAGAATTTGAAATCTTTCGAAATTCAGGGAATTTCTTAAAAATCGCATAATAACAAAAATACTTTAAATTATCTTCAAATCTTTGAAATCCTTTAATTTTTGGTAGAATCTTTGCAATTTATAGAAATATTAAGCACCACGTATGCTAAGCTCCAGTATGCAGTGATAACAAATTTGAAACTCGTTGAAGAATTAAAAAAAATGTATATTCCATTTTCAGTGCTTTACAATTAATTTTTTTAGTGGTTAATTTAGAGATTGATATAAAACCTCTTATTTAATTGCGAATACTTTTTTTTGTTTCAACGAAGATGCAGTCCCTACTCGACAACCAACTTCGACCATGCATTTTTCTGGCAGAATAGTTAATATATATCGTAATAGTAAAAATATTGTAACCAGCCTAAGATTTTCAGATATAAATATAATTCCATCTCCCACTGATTGTCAAAAATACCAAATTTTACCCGCGACGGTTGTGATGTTTGACTTTCGGATGAGGTTTTACACTTTAAAGTACGGACATGTTATGGGAGTTGAGCTTGCTCGAATGTGAAATCTAATCACAAAATAAATGATATAAATATATGAAAATAGTGTAATACGTTTGTGACTTTTACCCATTCCTAAAAAAAAAATATAATATTCTAAAAATTAATTTGACTGAAGTCTTAAATTTTATTCTATTGATTAAATCACTATAATGAAAAAGTGCACACTAACAGTTAAAATTGTGTGTCTACTTACGAAAGTCGGATTATACATAGGCTTGTCTGAGAAAATGACTAACTCTGCGAAAAATTTAATGAGGAAGATGTTCAAAAACCCGTTAGAAAGCCTATTAAAGCCTGCGTCAATTAAGCCCTACTTGAAGTATTTTAGGTAAACAGGGGCGAAGACAGCAAGTGAGCAAGACTGACCTGTTTTCCATGTCCGGCCCATTTTCTATTATCAAATTCCACTCTCGTCATCCTTTATCTTAACTCTGCCGCCACTAGCTGCATCTAGGTGTATAATATATTTCCTAGGAGGCTCTAGCAAACTCACATTGTTACGAACGGACATGAGCAGAGCCTGCGAATTTATTTTAAACTAAATTCCTTGATCCGAGATTTTGCGAGGCTTTAATTAAACTGAACATAGTTTTTTAATTTAACTTAGTTTATGAATATTGGCTCACGAGAAAAATTTGAAAATTTACCAAGACCGAGACTAAAAAAATCTTCTGATTTTTTTCCAAGCTTTGCATTGGGGAGACGAACTTTCCAAAAGAAAGATGGAAATCAATCCACAATGGCTGGTGTTTGGACGCACTATACTCCTACTGAAAAAAGACGACTTGTCCAATCCAGAGAATTACAGGCCAATAACTGGTTTGGATACGTTGTATAAGATTTTTACAGCTGTCCTTCACAACAGGATTGTTTGAAGAATTGAGCCTGCGTGGAGAGAGATGTACGAGCAACGTGGTTCAAAAAAAGTGTAGCAGGAAAGAACCTGCTAATTGACAGGAGCGTCTGCAAAGACGCAGTAGCCCATCAACGCATCCTGTTAATGGCCTGGATTGACCACCGGAAAGCTTTCGATTCAACCTCTCACAGACTTATCATTTGTCTGTTGTAAAGCTTGAAGGTTTAGCCACACCTAATGAGATGCATAGAGAGATTGATGTCCCTTTGATGAAAACGAACATCACCTTCCAGAGGGGCGTCATTCAGGGCGATACCATGAGCCCTCTGCTCTTTTGCATCACACTTCTGCCTCTATCTCTCGCACTACGAAATTCTCCTGTATACCTCTGCAAAGACACTTATCATCGCGAGCATAAGGTCACTCATGTATTTGATATGGATGACCTGAAGATCTATGCTTCTGGTGCAAGAAAACTTAAACTTGCTCAAAATATCGTCAGGAAGTACACAAGAGAGATTGGTATGTACTTTTGATTGGAAAAACGTGCCAAAATTCATCTGCAGAAAGGAAAGATTGTTGACGTTCCTGGTGAACCCCAGCTTTTTGATATAAATGTTATTAGACATCTTGGCACTGGAGAGACCTATAGATACCTGGGCGTGCCTCAAAACCGCATTCATGACGTAAAATAAGTGAAGGAGTCTCTTCGAAGCAGATACAAGCATCTTCTTCGACAGGTTTGGTCTTCAGCTCTATCGGCATTGGACAAGGTATCTGCGACTAACATTCTTGTTGTCCCGGTTCTTCAATGTCTTCATAACCGAATTGTTCTAAGTACAGCTTATATCGTTGGAAATGGCAGAGATCCTCTTCTAAAAATGGTCAGGTAACACGAGATGATTGGCAAAGGAGAGTTCCTTCACATAGCAGCGGAGCAGGCGGCCGAGAACCTTGGTCTGAATTTGAACATTGGAAGTGAAGAAAGCAGAGGTGAAAAAATTTCGCCAACAGCTTTTCGACAAGAAAACGCACGGAAAATTTCACAGAAGTGTAGAAAATTAGTCATTGTCCAAGGAGCAAACTTTTGCTTTCCTCAGATCATCAGGACTTAATCCGGGTACAGAGGGTTTCATTTTCGCATGCCATGGCGGTGTTATTTTCACACCATGGTTTTACAACTTGTCCTGCAAACATTGATCTTACCGTAAAAGCCTGTCTAACCATACTTATGTTGTAGTGTTTTATGAAGCAGGGTAAAATGAGATTCGGCACGTTCTCTTGACACTGTAATCCTCCCTCAATAGAGTCTTGACACGGTCAGTTTTAACATCTGTATTAAACATCCTATCACTATGTCTGCTTGATTAATCATCTGAGGACAAATTACAATGTTGCAATTGTTCCAAATTTTACCATGTACGTAGATTTTATGTTTGGCAACATCGTAATCTAGCCTGCTTCCTTGCGTATTTCTCAGCGGGGGACAGGCCCCGCACCGGCATCATACCGCAGTTTCCCCTGCTATGTTTAATTTTAATTTGTGACTAAAAAATGTTTTACAATTCTGCGTTAAAGATTTTTTTATAAATTTTATATTAGGATATTTAAAATTTGAAATTTCAGCGTACGCTGAAAATGAAGCTTCAAATATCCAAATATAACATCCATAGAAAAATCTAGTTACCGAACCAAAATGCTCTTTCTATCGATGACAAACATACGAGCTGATTAACTTTTTTGCCGGGGAGCCTGTTCCGCAGCTTGGATACCATTGAGCCTGCTTTAAAGAAAATCCTCTCCGATGGAACTGATGTTGCCAAAATCGGCAAATATTCCATCGCCACTTCATAGAGGTGGGGATACTGATGCCTTATATTCACCCATCCCTTGTAGGGGTTTGTTTCCTGTGGAACGACCGGACGATTCAAATATTGGCGAATGTGCATAGCGACACTTTCCGCTGCGTCATGATCTGCACCATGAAGGTGCTGAGTCATCTTGGCATTATGGTAAAGCCATATCTTCTTCCTGCCAACGACAGCCTGTGGTGAAGCTGCTGGTTTCAGATGGGGATTGGACTTCGCCCTCAGTTTGGCTTTCACCTGATTCCCTGAAACATAAAAAGAATTAATAAGTATGATGTATACATGTAAAAATATAAATTAGGGTGGTCCATTGAGCTTTTCCGATCGTCGCAACTGCACTGAAAACATGAAAAGCACTCTGGAAGTGCAGTTTCTTAAATCTAGGATTCAAGATCGTCGCATTGGCAGCCATTTCCACCTTCTCGATGTTCCGAAACCTTTTATCCAGCTGCGTAATTAATTGGGTTTCCAAATTGAGCGCTCCGGGATGACTAACTGGATACTCATCAATTGTCTGAAAAAAAAATGAATAAATGAGTATTCTAGATAAAAGTTCTATACTTCTATTGTAAGTATACTTACATTGTAGGCAATCGAAGCTAGTGGTATGCACTTGCTTAAAGTCACTGCCTTTACGGCGCACACCTCCATCGTGATCTCCCACAGTGGTTCCAATAGATTTTTTACATCCATAGCGAGCTCTTTATCATCCGCCGTGATGATGAGGGGTGCATTCTCCTTGCTGGTCCTCTTGGGCGATTTGGGCTAAAACTCGCCCAAGAAAGTCGGACAACAGAAGAAACCACTCCAACATTTCGAAGACGAATTTCCATCTAGTTCGTACTGCCTGGATAAGTTTCAGGCATTCAGCGTCCACCTTATTCCACTCCTTCTTCTAAAGTTCCTTTAGCTCCTCCGTGGCCCTCTCACTTCTTCTAAAGAAGGCCACCATTTTATTTATTTTCTTTTTCACCTCCTTGAATTATGGGGCTGGAAACATCTCCGGATCCGCATGCTCGACATCCTAATGGTCAAGCACATCATCCTCTAGCTCATCCTTGCTATCGTCTGGGTTTGCTTGCAGGGGTGCATCATTCTTTTTATCGTTGAGGCCGAGGGCAGTCATTGCCACAATGTTCAAGTTTTGGACAAAACACGCCATGTGCTTCTTGGTCCCAAACACTCTCTCACAAACTCCGACGATGTTGGATCCATTGTCAGTAGCCACAGCTTTAACGATCCCCTTATCTATTCCCCATTCGGAACAAAACTCCGTAAGTAGAACTGAAAGGTTGTCTATCTTCTTCCTTTCCGGCATCGGTTTTTCTCCAATAGTCACTGATATGATATGGTGGCATTCCGGACGTTACAAATTCTCGGAAACCCTTTTTCTCCGTTAAGAATGGCGGTAGCATGTCAACCGCTATCATATACAGAAGTGTGTCCATAATTTCCGCCGATTTTTTTCCTCCGCCTGAAACACACAAGAAAATTTAGAAACCAAGAAAGACGAATTTTCAATTATGAATTTCAGTTACAGACAAAATTTAACCAAATAGTTGAACTTTCAACCCAGAAGATGAATTTGCTCCAAAAAGAGACGAATTTCCAACAAAATACATGAATTTTCAACTAAAAAGGATACATTAAAAAAACGAATAGTTTAATTTTTAATTAGAGAAATAAGTTTTCAAGCAAATTACATAAATTATTAACAAAGAAGTTAAATTTTCAACCAAGCAAATGAATTTGCTACCAAAAAAGACAAATTTCCTATAAAATACATCAATTTTATACTAAAACGGATAAATTAAAAAAAAGAGTAGTTAAATTTTCAGTTAGAGAAATAAGTTTTCAAGCAAATAATATAAAGTATTAACAATACAGTTAATTACCGAACAAATGAATTTGCTATATAATATAAATATAAAATTTTCAACCAAGAGAGACTTCTTTACCATAGACGACGAATTTATATCATAATATTATTTATATTATTCAATTTTTAATATATTTTTACATTTTCATCCTGATGAGAAGGTATTGGTTTTATGTAATAATTTTACGTCGTCAGTTTCCATAAAATTTCTGCGTTTTGAGACCCACTGAGCAAAAAAATAGAAGATCTGTACGAAGGAGTCTATCCGTCTTTATGTACCTTGTAGGCACGATAACTTTCGAAAGACTAATCAGATCGGATTGACCTTCAGCACACGTATTGAAGACATAAAAAGAAAGAACGAGTTCATCAGCCAGCCATTTTGGATGAAAATTCAAAAAGTGAGACGATTTTCAAAATTTTGGAGACGATTTTTTTCAAGATTTGAAAATTCGATTTTCGGCTGTTAGTAGCGCTAGGAAATTCGAAAAGTTTATTTTTACAACTTTTTCGATAAAAATACAATCAACAGAGTTATAGCATTTTCAGAATCCAAAGAAACAAACGAAAATGAACATTTTAAGCCAAACAACGCACGGTATAAAAAAATACAATAAAAGAAAAATTCATCGCGCTGTTCGGCTGTTGCTAACAACACTGCCTCTCTATACACTTTCTCACTCTTTCTGCTCGCTGTGACTTCTCACTCTTTCTTCTTCTCCACCGCTGAAATCACTGCTGTAGTCAGACTACCTTCTCGTCACAGCTGACGCTCTCTCCACGCAAGCCCCCAGCGCCTCTTCTCTTTGCACTTCCGGTTCGACCTCGAAACTCCAAATTCACACGTGCCAATTTTTCTTTGCTCCTTACATCTTCTCCAGAGATTCCATATGTACACGTCCACTTCCCACTTTTTGCAATCACTTCCTCTCCTTTTTCTTCATATCGCCAGTACACTTCTACTCTCATTGCCGTCCTTATCCTGCAAAATGCTTCACCCATTTTTTGAACCTAAGAACGAATTTTCATCAGAATACACAAATTTTCTACCAATTATTTGAATTTTCCAACATATAAAGTATGAGTTTTAATCCAAAAATATAATATTATGTTTTAACAAAGTAGTTCAACCAAGTATTTGCACTTTCAATGAGAAAAGAATAATAGTTTAATTTTGATAAAATAGTTTCATTTTTAACCAAATATTTTAATTTCTATACAAAAATATGAATTTTGAAATAAAAAGGTAATTTACAACACGAAAGTTAACATTTAACCAAATTGATGAGTTTTCAAGGCGAAAATGGTAACATTTTCTACAAAAAAGTTCAATTTTCAACATGAAAATATGAATTTTTAGCAAAAGATGGAATAGTTACATTTTGAATGTAAAAAATCAGCTAACCTAATAGATGAATTTTCAAATAAAATGATGAATCTTAAGAAAAAAAGTTCAACATTTAACACAAAAGATGATTTTTGAAAGAAGAAGATTGATTATGGTCTAAAAATGGAATAGTTGAATTTCAAACCAAAGAAATTAATTTTTAACAAAGTAGTTCCACTTTCCACCAAGTAGTTGAATTTTTGACAAAAGAAAATGATATTTAAAAAAATAGTTGTATTTCCAACGAAATAATGGAAGTTTTAACCAAATATTAGAATTTTTAACCAAACGAGGAATATATAGTAAAAATATAATAGTAGAATTTTCAACTAAATATAGTTCTGTACGGTTCTTCGTACAGCGCAAGCAATTTCGTCATGGTACCTGTCGTTGCGTTTGATACATTGCAAGCCTTTGCCAATACCCACCCGTTCACTCTGAAGATTACACCCTGCTTTTTCTTATTTATTCGGGCTAGTACCTTCTCTCTTTTTCTTTTAATTCTTTCTCTTAATTCCACTAACTGTTCCTCCCTCTTCGCTTGTGGGCGTGGTAGTATCTGTGGTAGTAGATCCTTCCACCATCTTGTCAGCTTTTGCCCCCACAATGCCTCATAAGGGGTGATTTCCGTCGTGTCGTGATATGACTCATTGAATATTGTCTTTATATTATCTAATCCCCCATGGCGCTCCGGTGGTAGGAGTCCTGAAAAGTCGTGCCAAATCCCGATTTACCCGTTTCACCATATTGGCCTGTGGATGTCGTATTGATGTCAGAATGAGTTTCATACCTCTTTCTTCAAGTGCATATTCCCATCGATGACTTGTGAATTACGTACCTCTGTCATAGAGTACTTTCTGAGGATTCACGACGCATTCCACGAATTCGTCAAACTTTTTTATAGCCGTGTCACTCGTGGCTCTGCAAAGTGGATATAGTTTTGTATATTTGGTAAATGTGTCAATCATTCCCAGGAGATGTTCATATCCAAACTTTTTTTTTTGTTAAAGGTTCAGAAAAATCAATTGATATGAGTTCAAGTGGTTCTTTCAATAAGACAGGCTCTTGTATTGCTTGCGTAGACGACTTATTCCTTTGGCAGGAGTCACAGGTGGTGAGTATTTTTCGCGTGATTTTTGCTAATCGTAATTTATAAAAAGATTCACGTAACATTTTATACGTTTTCCGAGGCTGGATGCCAATACGAGTTATGACATTCCCAGATAATTTTCTCTGCTCATTTTAAGACCAAATGGCACCACTCGAAATTCATAGCTACCACCACGGTTTTGAAAAGCTGTATATTGTCTTGAATCACAATGCAATGGAGCTTGGCAGAAGCTCCTGTCATGTCTGAATTCGACACGACGTTCATTCCTTCACATTTTTGGAATGAATCTTCCGCTGGTTCTGGGCATTTCCAGTCTTCAACCAATATTTCATTGATTTTTCGTGCGTCCAAGCATAGCCGTATCGTTTCATCAATGTACGGGCTGTTCGAACGTTGTATAATGCCAAATTTCAGCATTCTTTGAATCTCCTCGTCCAATTTTTCACGATGTGCCATTGGGATCAGATGACTGCGTGCTACAAAGTGTTTATCTTCGTTTATTTGCAGCAAGTGTTGATAATTTTGCAAGAGGCCAGGCTCTCGACGAAATACACATTTGTGTGACCATAAAAGCTCGCCGAGTCTTTCTTTCTCGTTTGGTTGATCTTCGGCTCTCCTCCATTTTGTTTTTGATCTCTTCTCGTGTGATTTCTAGTGTGAGCTTAGTCTCTACACACTCGTTCTCCTCCTTTGACCTCTCATTGGGTTCCCCTTTCTCAATAATTGAAGATTTGAGTGCGCAAAGGTCATAGTCAGTAGTAGGTACTATCAGTAACGCTAATTGGACGCCATTATCGGGTAGCTGTACGTCAGTGTAAACTTGGCGTATGAGTCGGACGGCATTGCCCCCAGGGATCCAGCTACGGCTGCGCCCGCTAATGGCGGGCTTGTGCATTGATTTAATCTTTCTTTGTTTCCATTGAAAAATTATTCCGATATACAAGTTATCCCAGCACCTGTATCAATAAGTTCTTTTGTTATTATTCCGGCGATTTGTATATTCGCGGTATAACACTTAGACTTTCTTCACTCTGTCATTTCCTCCGTCTCTTCCCTGAAATCGTCACGCATGTTGGTTGGCATATGTGTAAAATAGGTAACTTCCTTTGTCACGTCAATTTCTTCAATTTCTTTATTATTTTTCATTGACGTGGCTTCAGTTCGTTTCCTGATTCCATTATTGGTTCTTCGTCCGGGTATTCTTTATTTTCAATAGTGTGTGACGCCTGTACCTCCAAATTCTGAACTCGACAGGGTTGTTGGTTTCATTGCTGCCTCCAGGAATTATTTTCATACGGGGCTCGTTGACCCTGAGAATTTGTGATATGCTTTGCATTTCAATCTCCACTTTTTTTGTTTCCAGCACTGTTTGTAGGTGATGAAGACCAGTTGTTTCCGCTGTTGTTGGTTCGGTTATAGCTGTGGCTAGGATTCTGTGTTTTCCAGACAGCTGCGTTGTATGCGTTGTTCTGACGCAAAATGTTGCTTCTATTTCGCCATTCTCTGTTTTCACTGTATCCAGTGTTCTTCTTTCCGATTTTATCGAATTCTTCTAAGAGCTCAATGAGTTCCTCACATTTACCTATGCCTCTTCCGATGATTGCGTATTTAATTTCATCCTTGTAGTGCCGCGCTAACTTCCTTATGATTTCTTTTGTTTCAAGCATCGATGTGAGTTCGCTCACGTTCGCAAACATGCGTGTTGCATATTCGGCTAGTGACTTGTCTTCAGCCATTTGAAAGAAACCGAATTCTAACTTTTTGCGAATTTCATGTTGAGTATGCTCGTTCCAGTAACGCTGCTGGTACTTGGTGGCAAAACTGTCGAGATCGGTGACGTCATTCCTTATGATGAGCCACTAGTCATTGGGAGGTCCCGATAAGGACTTTTCTATTAGATATTCAACGTCACATGGCCGAGGGCGTATCACCTCCCAATATTGTCGCAATTGACGTAAATATCTCATTGGATTTCCGTCTCCATTGTACTCAGGTAGGACATGCTTCATATTAGGCTTAACCATTGGCGGTTGCTCTAATCCTCTTGGATTAGGATTGCCAGTGATTGTTTCCACCACTCTCTTTAGGCGGTCTCACGGCGGTTGATTTGGGCATGCATACGGGCCTCCCTCTCCTCGAGACCCTGTGTCATGGTGGTAGTTGCTTCCAATGACCGGGTCACGTTATTTTCCAGCGCGGTCAGTTTTTGCTCCATTTTCTTTTCTCTGGCGGCATCCTGCTACTCTCTGTATCGCCTCTCCTCAACGATGAATCGTTGAGTTTGGCTTTCCAGTTCATCCAATCTCTAGTTAATAAGTGACCACACCTGCTCAGAGGTTGGTCTCAGCGTACAACCCAAGTCTTCTTGTTCACTGCTGTTGCCGCCGACGGACTTTTCCGCCGTTCGCGATGATCTTAGACCGGTCTTACTCATTTTCGGATCCAATTGTCTGTTCGTATAAAGTTTATACACGCACTTTCTGGAGAATAATGTTCTTCTCACAGATTCATTTCTCACTACACTCATTTTATTGACAATTTTCTCACTGTTGATATTCTTTATAGTTCACTTTTGCCACTCTTTCGCGCCATTATATATCTACAGTAGCACGCATAGTCTAAAGCTCCACTCATTAAAAGGACATGTTGTCTCCATGTGCGGATTGCGGTGTATCTTCCATGCAATACGAAACTCGATTTGTTTTCGAGAGTGATCACTTGATTAAGTTCATTTACAATGGTATACGCTCCGCGAATGAAAATTTTCGTTTCGATGCTATCGTAATGTGTCCTTCGCACTCGGTGATTAAAATGTATTGTTCACATAAATCACTTTGTGTAGCACTTGTTTTTATACGTTCTTTCATTCTCCTAATGATTATCCGTTTTTAACGAACACTGTCCTTTTGTGTTTTCTACACAATTGCAAATGGATCAAGTCGCAAATTACTGACCCATGGCTTGTCTGTGTTCCACGAGCCATTTATCCAAACGCTCCGTGCTACGCGTGTTGTTTTCTATTTTTATTTTTTCGAGCATCCGATCAAGTTCCACCATATCTTGTGCCACATTTTTTCACTCGTTGGCGGTAGTAAATTCACGCGTTTTATCACCGCTAAAGAAAGATGCTATGAGTTTTCGTTTGTTTTCATCCAAGTCGATACAATTTTTTAACATACTTGAGAACCTTACTCCGTATCAATGTCAATGCTCTTTTTTATTTCTTGTGCCTGCTCTATGCTATATTTTACACTCAGATCCCTTGTTTTTTAGCTAAACTGCTTTTTATTATTTAAATAGAATATTTTTGCAAATTATCGATAGCCGTGCATAAAGAATGTCTCTACAAAAACGTGTCTTTTACTCTAGTGTGAGACTTATGTACTAACTAAAATCTATTCAACCTGCACATCGGGCAGTCTAAGCGCATTTAATTTTTAATCATAAAATTATACTATTATTTAAATAGACTTCCTACTGACTTAGAATTTCAATTATATTTCCTAAAAAAGGCTAAAGAGCTACGTATCGATTTAAAGGCTCCTTACTTTACAAAGAGTTCGTATTCTCTGTTCTTTAATTGAATTTACCACCTGTTAATCTCTCATGATCGGTTTCACTAGTGATTCAATTTATAGAGTAAGAAGTTTTAATGTTAGGGGTTTTCTCATCAACCCGGACCACAAGTCAAAATATGATAATTATTTTATGATAGGTCTTTAAATACACCAAAGTTAATCAGGTAATAATCCAATTTATATGTACACAGTGGTGCTGGGTTTATGCCCTGTAGCTCAGGTGCTCCCGCCTAAATCCGGTGACAGTGCTGTGCGAGCACGTTCAAAGCTAATCGCCTGGGCTGAGAAATGCTCAAGCCTCAGGTAGCGTGCTTTGTTCTCGGGAGAGATTGAAGAAGAGGGCGAGTGGATACAAGCAGATTTTATTTTTCTACAGAATTAAAACTCTGGGACTTTCGAGTCCCTTTTGAAAGAAGATACGTTTCTCTGGTCTGAAATTTGTATTTGAAGATTTGAATAACCAGTTAAAGGAGTGCGACTCCTCGTTTGATTATAAATTAATTTAAATGCAATTTTTAGTCTGCTTTGGGATTATATTTAATTCTTGTGACCTAGAGATTAAGCACAACCTCAACTTTGCTCACGAATTAAAATTTAATACCTGTACATAAAAATATCTTTTCCAGGATAGCCTTTCGCTATAAAAATCAGAGTAAATACAGTGATTTAAGAAAAATCACGAGTCTGACAAACGCGTAACATATTTCGTCAGCTCAAACCGAAAAAGTCAAGATCGCTTTTCTCTGCCAAAATTGAATGCCTTTTTTGAACAGTCGCAGCAATTCGATCGCTTTTGACTCTCTTAGGGGTCCTTTCACTTTTGAAAGTGGTTAAAAATATGTGGCAAGGTAGAGAGAATACGATCCTCAGACCTTCCCACAAGGTTTTCAACCTGAGATCATGGCTATTTGGGCACAAGATTTCAAAGTGGCGTTTTTCTGCCACGGAGCGCTTTTTATATTCGCTGCTCCATATTACCCCCTCTCTCTCTCTCCGCCCTACGCAATCTCTCTCGAGTGGGAGTTTAAGAGTCTGCGCTCTGAGGTTTCTCCTATGGGATGCTGCATTTTGTGAGCATCTCACAGGAGATATTACTGTTGCCTATGCTCATGCTGACCTTGTAACTCGCAGGTTTTAGTATATATATAGTTAAAAGTTTGTCATAAGGACAACCGCTGGATTTCGCCGGGAGCAGGTGCTGATCTTAAAAATTGCACTTGCTCCCAGCGAAATCGCGGTAAAAATTCAGCTGTAACCACGTCTCACAACCGTGAGATGGGTGGCCAGTCTGCGACGGATTCAATACGATGATTTAGCAAAAGTCTCGTGTACCCTGAGGACACGGAGCGACCCAAGGATGACCGCCTTCTGCATCTTCCCCGCAAGTGTCTTTTATTTTGGAGACTAAAAGGTAATGATCAGTATTGCATTCGGAACCCCTCATGACTCTTGTATCTTTAACTAGTTCTCTTAGTCTTTCATCCACAATAACAAAGTCAATCATACTGTGGCTATTTCCTTTACGCCAGGTGTGGGTTCATATCATTTTATGTCAAGAACAAGTATTTGTAATGAATAGGCCCTTTCCTAAGCATAAGCTAACTAACTTTTATCCGTTGAACCCCGACCCATTTGTTCATATCTCCTAGCAAAATTATTCTTTCACCATGATCGCAGGTACTGATTGTATAATTCAAAGTATTTCAGAATGCGTGTTTGACTTTCCTCGGGTGGCTATCAACTGGGGCGTAACCCGCTATGATGAATAATTTTCTGATTCCTGTCTTCATTCTAGCCCACAACAATCTGGGTGATACAAAATCATGATTTTTGAGATGCTCTTTTGCTTTTTCATTCATAATTAAACCGACACCTTGACTACCATGTGATTCACTACAATTTTTTCTTTGTCTCAGGTACACATAAAATATCTAGTTTCCTTACGTGCATAGTTTCCCGTAGTTCTCGTATCTTAAGATCATTCACTCCTCTAGCATTCCAAACATCCAGTCTCCGTTCATCGCCTGAAACTCGACCTTTTCGTTTGTCTTCTGTAGGCATTTTGTCAATTAAAATTTCAGTTCATTCCGAGGATCTTTTATTGTTGGTGTTATTCATTATCTAAATTGTACATCCAACTACCACCCTAATGCGTGAATTTTGTTTTACGATTCGAATATCATGTCCGACTTAAGAAGTGATTCGTCGTATGGTGTAGAGTCTTGTTGTAACGTCAGTCCCACCAAAATTTCTGATACTGGGTGGGGAAGGGGGGGAGGAAAAGAAACCGTGAGCGACGTAATTAGTTGATGTTTTATTCTGAGAAGGTCACCAGCCTTCAGCAGTGTTGTACTAGATAGGAGTTCATATGTTCTCATCTGCCAATTCTCGGCCAACTTCTAGGCAAGGAACCAAAAACTCTTTTTTGGTCTGTGAACTGAAAATTGTCATTTATTCGAAGCAAGAATGAGCTAATACTTATCTTTGACTGAACTTTCATTCGCTGTTTTATTTTTATTTTTAATATATGAAATATAGAAAAAGTACATATTCCGGTAGACTTCTAAATTTTTGTCAAATAATCCTATACACCAAAAGATTAGTATTGTGAAGGATGTAGTCGATTCAGCTATTTTTCCTTCCGATGAATCTTTTTACCATGAAAATTTAAATTGAGTTAAAAAAATATTGAATTGAAATAGTTATCCAAAACTTTTTACTTAAAAACACATCAAAATAAGACTCTTTCAAATTAATAATAAAGAACCTTTTTCCGAGCTAAATTCAACAAATAATAATGAACAGAATTTTTTTTTCTTTTCACTTTCATCCAGATATATCTTATTCAATTCGTAGACCTTTTTCTAACTTCAATATTAATACTTTTTTTTTAGAATCAATTCAAAATTTGATAGTTTTATAAAATTAGGGAAAGACTCATTGGAAATTGTAATGGAAATTCAAATTATATCAAATGGAATGACATTAAAATACTACATAAGGAGTCAAATTATTAAATAGAACCTTTGTCGAGATGATGTATATTGAAAATAAGAGTTACAATGCTCTAAACAATATCACTAATCAAAAATTTTATAATCCTGCTACAATAAGATGTTTAGATAAAGGTTTTTAATGGAATTTACCTTTTCAAATCTTGAAAAAAAAAAAAAATTTAGCGCCTAGATTTTCTTTCTTCCGAATCAGTATGTTCTAACCTTTTAGTACTCGATCGACTCGGGGCCCGCATGGTAAAAGATATTCCTTTCTTCAAAATTGAAATCGGTCATTTATTTTAAAGGAGAAAACCTAATAAATTATTAATCTTTCAATTAATTCCACTTCACAAGTCTTCCTTTTGAGCAAAGAATTATTTTTAATAACTTTACTCTTATTATTTGCTGTACACAGTTTCTTTTCACATTTAATCATTCCAAATAAGCGCACCAACCTTATAACCAATCCTGTTGTCGACGCGATATATGCAGTGAGAGTTGGGATTGGAAGCACCGTGGTATAGACTCTAGAGTTTAGAGCATTTTTGAAGTGAGTGAGTGTCATTGAGCCGTTCAGCGTCACGTTTGCTGTTTATTGAACTTGAACATATTTTTCATAATTTTGAACTGCTTCTCGATATTTTGAACATTTCTGAAGAATGATGTGCATAAGAATTTCCAACGTCAAAGTAGATGCTTTCGAAGAATTCAGGATAAAGGCGTAACTGGACGTCCAGCTATCAAGTTGTTGTCAACGTGTCGTTTCAAATTGAAAACATGCAAAAAAGTTCAGTATTCATTGATGATGCAGAAAGTAAAAAGAAGTGGGATATTGATTTCTGAATTCACTTCAATGTTTGATATCTTACAATTCAGTGTGACACCGTGCCGTGTCCTTAGCCTATCGTGCTCAAAAAAATAAATTGTCAATGTGCCTTGTTTTTGCATATCAAATTATGTCTCATACACCTCACTCTTCACAAAGAATAAAAAGTGCTTCTAGACTTTATGTGTTTCATGTAAATTTTCAGGTTTTATACGTTCCAATTAATTTTATAATTTCCAGTCTCTTATAAGAGAGAGACTGGAATAAGTAGGAAAAGGACAACAAATATAGACAATGTAAGATAATCAAATCGACCCCCTAAGATGGCCCGGTCGCCTGTTTGAGGAGATCAATTCGACCAATGTGATATGACCAAATCGACCCTTTATGATGAGCGCTTCGACCCTTTATAATGATCAGTCTGTGATGATCGGTTTGACTCTCTATGACGCCTGAGTCGACCGTTCGAGATCACACCAAGTCGACACTATCAGATAATCGATATGAACCTCTTGTTTCAACCTTCCAGAGATAGTCGCTTCAGCCATCTTAAAGGGCTGTACTATAGTTGACCCTTCAATATAGTCTGTCTGCACATCTAGATGGCCCAAATGACCTTCCATTTTTCTCCGTGCAAATTTCCGCGATATCACATCGAATTTATATTGTTCTTGGAGAAAAATCTCCCTTTCTTTTCTTTTTTCTAAAATTTTACTATTGTGACTGAACTTTATCGTTCTACCTGATGGTCAATCAGTATATTTTGATATTAAAAAATCATGTTTTAAAAACTTTAACTTTTTATGTAATTTCTTATGTGATTCTTTGAAAAGATTTCTACATGTTCTACTGTCTGGCCGAAACTGCAGCTTTATTTGTTGAAAATGATCCTGTTGTTTTAAACTGAGCTTTCCAGTTGATAATTCAAGTATCCTCGAATAAATTCCTCTTCGTAGGTTGGGCATTCAACTATTTGGTTAATATTTCTATTGTATTGCTAAAAAGTAATTTCTTTGTTGTAAGCTTAGTAGTATATTATGATCAAGGGGGAAAAAGAGGTACATTATTGATACATGTATGTTTTCAGTGAGAGCTGTAGGAGCCGATCTTGAGTGCCGCTTTTCAAGCTTGTTGGTATTTAATGGCCATTATATCTATGACGTCGTGAAGCCATCCGAGACAAGGAATACCGAGCCTGGCTTGCTTTCACCTATTTTGACATTCGGACGCACTAATGCTCACTAGCGTTCTTTAATGAAATTTAAAGTCGAAATATGATTACATATTATATTTTTTTGTCGATTACTGATTAATTTGATATCAAGCACGACTATGTTACTATTTTTTTTTAATTTGACTTCATACTGTATGTTATCTCGTTGTTATTAAAAATTTATTTTGACAATTATAACGATAGAATGTTATTATTGTTTCCTAATCTTCATGATATTCCCAACTTTTACGATTTTTTTAGAATTTTTAAAAAGTTTATATAGGGAAAACTTATTCTCTTATCGAGTCCTGAAAATGACAAAAATATAGCCGCTCCAAAATTTATGGATAATTTCTTCAGCATATAAGACCTTTCTAATATTCAGAACGTACTTCCAAAACATTGAAAAAATCAGATCATTGACAATGACGCGTTAATCTGAATAATTCAGCGACTCTTCGTTTTTAACGATCTGATATTTCTTAACTTTTCGGAAGTATATTTGAAACACAAGATGGCTTTCCTATGCTGAAAAGTTACGTGCAGAGCTTCTAGAGTTATTTTCATTTTCAGGTGCCTGTGAAAAATCAATTTTTCCTACAGAAACTCAACAAAAAAGAATCTAAAAAAATTGTGCGAATTATTCATATGAAGCAGATTAGGAAACAAAAATAGCATTAATGATTTTTCCAAAACTGCGATTAAAAAATTACTTTATTTCATTTCAACTTCGCCCAGCCACAAGATGTTAATTAATATTGAAACGTTCAAAAAAATTCCAAAAGATTGAACAGAAATTTAAAATTTTCACATAGATTTTGCATGCACTGAAAGGCCTTCTAAAATTCATCAAGATTTCAAAATATTTAAAGATTTCGCAAACAATCAAATATCGTGATATTTTCAAATTATTACAAAATATTTGAAAATGATTCCACAACTATTTCGAAGAATTCTAAAACTTTATAAAAGATTTCAAAAATTTGACAATGATTTCAAAAATTTTGCTAAGTATTCAAAAGATTCCAAAATATTTCACAGAAATTTCAAGATTTCATATAGATTTTGCATATTTTAAAAGATTTCAAGGAATTCACAAACATTTTCAAATATGTCAAGGATTTCACAAACATTTCGAATATTCTTATATCTGTTAAACTCTTCAAACTACAAGTGACCTTAAAATCTACCTATCTCCTCACATTTCCGTTTCATATATTTTGTTGTTATGATCGGCGAAATAAATTATTAATAAGAACAAAACAAAATACTTATAGAGTGAAGTTAAATCTTTAAAAAAATCGTAACATAGTCGTCTTTGATATGAAATTAAACAATAATTGATGAAAAAGTATAATATGTAATCAGATTTCGAATGCAACTATTTATAGAAGAACGCTAATTAGCATTAGTGCGTCAGAGTGACAAAAGAACGATCCCGCGAGCTGTCCGCTCTGCCAGCACACATCTGTCGCATTCCTCGAAAAAATCGAGGCGAGAAACGAGGAAAGACACCACGAGATGAAGCAAAAATGGAAGTGAAATACCGAGACTACAGGTATGTCTCGTCTCGTCCCGTCTCGTTACTCGGGAATTCTCGCTCGGCGACAACACTACTATGAGGTCATAATTTTTGACGACATAAATATACAAATGGTCATTGTATGAATATAAGCTGGAAATGGGGGCTTTATGTTCGTGTCACAGTTCTGAAAAATGGCCGTATTCATGAATGTATTATATAAAATATAATAAAAATCATAAATATATAATATTAGTATATTCACCAATAGAATTAAAGATGACTGCCAGAGTGAAAACGAAAGTAAAGACCATCCTCATTTTCGCAATGTAGAGGAAAAACTGACTAATGCTTCAGTGAATAAGTGGTTAAACATATGTAACTAAAGAATGTTCTATTGCATCATGAGAGTACAAATCTATACGTAAGTTGTCGTTATCTTACATATATGTGAGATGACGACTTTATTAGTTTCAAGATTGTCCTTCGGAGATATAGTCGTTAAATTTTCATCTCAAATTATATCAAATCGAATGACATTAAAATACTACATAAGGAGTCAAATTATTATAAAAGAACCTTTGTCGATGATGATGAAAAGTGTGCAAAGTGTATTTATACCTCTGTCTGTCTGCCCGGCGCAGGCAGACAATTGTCTTAGGCTATTCATAGAACCAATTTTCCGAGGAATTTTGACCTAAGAAAATGTGAAAATGGCGTGGTTATTTTGAATGTTGTTAAATTTTAAAATAAAATAAACCAAGTTTTTTATAGTTCAAATTGAAAATTATGATGAGTTTAATTTTTATAATATAATGTAGAAATAGATAAGATGCCCTAAGCTGAAATGAGTATTTCAGATTTCAGACTATCGAAAGTGTTCACAGCGATTCTTCTTATCTCTTCGTAAGAACTTAACTAGTATTTTGAAATTCAGTTTTTTTAAAATACATTGATATTTTTGTCAGCCTTTTTAAAAATGCTGTACAAGTCGAAGCAACATAACCTCTAAAATTTTTCTTGACAATACTTCTTTTCTATTTTGTTGGTCAGGATGAATTATTCATTAAGAGAAGACAATATCCACTTACAAACTTTCCTCCCCTTGCTAAATGAAAGCTTTCGCAACACACAAGGCCTGACAACAACTCATCTGTGAACACTTGATAGTGTGTGAAATCTGAAATACTCATTTCAGGTTTGTACATTTTATCTATTTTTACATCATATCATGAAATTTGAACTCATTATCATAATTATTAATTTGAGCTATAAAAAACTTGGTTTATTTTATTTCAGACTAAACAATCTTTACAATTCCCGCACCATTAATACATTTTCCACAGTGAAAATTCCATGGGAAATTGGTCGTATAAATAGCCTGGAGCATCAGACCGCCTGCGGGGGGCAGGCAGACAGACGTATAAATGCACCTTAAGATTTAAAAAGATGCATATCTGAGTTTACTTTTGAAATAAAACCACTATAGACTTAATTTTAGTCAAAATCCTGTTCAAACATAAAAAATTGACATTTTTAAAGAAAACTGCGCGCAGTATGTAAACATGTTGAAGAAGAAAATCTTAGGGAAACGGTACCGGGCTAGCATCATGTGACTTTTTCAACTCAATTGAAAATTTGACTTTTTGAAGACTAAAGTTTGTATAGTTTGTCAAAAATCAATTTTTATAATTGAAGATGCACATCCTCGGTTGAAAATCATTCATTTTCAATTGGCATGTAATTTAGCAGCATCTACCACGGGATCACACCTCAAAACTGAGTCAAATCTAAGGGAACCTAGCTTCAAAATACAATGACAGAAATTAATCGGGAAACAAAACTCAGCTGCAGTACCTCAAAATAACAATTTTGAAATTTTGAACGACGAGATTTAATGGTTTCCAAATCATCTCAAAGATTCTAAGAAACATTAAATAATAATAAGGGTATTTTTTTGTCAATACATAACCAATGGTTGGACAAATTAATGTTATAAAGGTACCCTTGAAAAAATCTGCTAGAAGCACAGTTAAACAGTCACAGTCAAAATCAAAACCAAAACAAGCTGTGATCGTATATCGTTTTGTCAACCCTTCGCCCTTACAGCCCATGTTAGAATTGAAGAAATTACAAACGACAATGAATTTCATGCAATGTTGGATTCTTTGTTTGCTAGGGCTGAGGCGGTAGTATCAGAAATTCATTGATGTTCACACGACTCAATTTAAACCGAAGTTTATATCACGCATGATCTCGGTTGTTTTTATAAGAGGATAAAACAACGAATTGCCTAAAGCAAATTGTTGATAGTCATTTCGGAAATATAGCAAGCACAAGTAGTTCTTGAAAAGCATGTAGGACGATCCGCTTGTGATTTTTTTGAGGAGGTTTCTTTTTATTCATTATTGAATTTTTTGAATTTATTGTAGGATTTCTAGAATCTGCTACCTGACTACAAAACATTTAAATCTTGAAGGAAATGAAAATATAAATTATTCAGGAAACAAGGATCTAAGGGTCTGAAATTCTGTAAATCGGAATATTGATAATTTGATGAAGGTATCACCACTTTAAAATCAAACTGATAGATTCAAAAGACAACACAGAGGGCAAGGAATTTTGTCATTCCTCGAAAAAATCACACTACAACAAGCCACAGATCACATCCCTTATTTTGACGGATATAACATCCCCTTTAAAGAGTTCTTGCAGGACATAGTTGATGGTGCTATCTACATACAGTCAAAAAATCGAGTTCCTTTTATCAAAATAGAGCCCATTAAACTAATAGGCGTGGGGAGAAAGAAACAGTTAGTGATTATTATGTTGGAATGCAGGGGCTGTTGAGCAGGACAACGCATGCTTTGCTAGAAAAATACACGGACCATCACGTTAAAGGCACAAACAATTCGGTGCAAGTTAAGAAAAGGGAACTGATGATCAAGCCAATCAAGCAAATACCCTTGACGGCTTTTATTCGCGAAGTTCAACGAAATAGTGACCTACGTAGATTCGAGTCGTTTAAAGGACTTAGCGAAAGCATATGTGTATGCTTAACATGTAGAAGAATTGAAGAAGCATAACTCCTTTTCCAGAGATATCGGTCCCCATATATAGATTGCACAACAACCCTTCTTGGGTGTGATGAATAAAACGGATAAGACGGAAGGAGCTAAACCTTGTAGCCCATGGCCTCACTATACGTGAAAGTCTTTTCACTTTGAGCAGAAATGTATTCTCAAGGTACCTGGTATAAAAGATGCAATGTTAAATTCAATATACCGTTCGCCAATGTTTCAGCAAATCACTGGATACCTTCCTAGCTATTCCTACCCGCCTTTCCCAAACCCAGAGATATGCAAATTTGCCACGGAGCATCGCCGGTGCCTTCTGGCAGTCAGGAACAGAAAAACGTGAACTTCCATCTATGTCATCAGTAGGACGCTCCTGCGAGCTTCAAGTCTCCGGAGTTTCCAAGAATAGTGAAAGTTCTGGTGAACTCCACAGGTTGTTCCGAACCCAGAAACAACTAGAAGATTCCCCAGTAGTCATGCTGATTGCCACGGTATTTCGCATTCTAAAGGCATCCTTTCTGGCATCCTTTCTCTACAGATGGAATTCTGTGCCGACCCTTTTTCCGATAGGAACAAGTCAAATGTCCTTTATGCACAATACTATTATCATGGTCTATAACCCAGTAATACCAATTTTGTTTGTCGACGAAGAATCCAAGGAAGAAAAAAGAAGATTAAAATCGGAAATTGAAACGTTTGTTTGCATATTAAGGATTCAACCACGGAATCGTCAAGTAATCGTGCTAGATGTATCAAATCCCGAAGTTCCAGAGCGATACCTACGCCGTATCAAGACTCCAAACTAAATATATTTTGTTGAAGCTGCAGTAACAAATAAAAACGGGAAGTGTCATGTATTAGTAATCAACACTACTGAAGAGGTAGTGGAGCTAGCCCTTCCTCCGTAAGAAATCATCCCCTTTGAATGAGAGAGAAGGATCTTTAGAAATCTGCCTACATAAAACTGAAGATTCTAACATAAACTGTCCATCTAAAGAGTCATTGACCTACGAATTCGATCGTTAAGCTCCTGGTGGCTACGGAACATCTTGATCTACTAGACCTTTGGGAAAGCCGACCTCAGAAGATACACTCCTGGTCACCCATAGCGGTCGATACAAAACGAATTTAATAGTTTTGAGAACGAGACGATTCGTTGAACTTAAGTGAAAGGTCGTTATTGCTATTTGATTATATTTTTGCGTCACTCTAGAAAAAGACAACCAGAAAACATGCCGTATAGCAAATTTAGGGGACTTGCGTTTTGCTGCTCCAAGATAAACTGCGCGACACACTTGCCGCTATTTTCTGAGGTGATATTATCCAGATCGCTCTTTGTCATGGTAGAATTGAAAAGCCTACGTAGGTCTTAAGACAAGAAATAATACTGAAATGTCATGAGAGTCTAGTAGCACGAGAGAAGGGCATGACAAAAATGTAACGGCGTGTCCGAGAACGATTCACAGGGCCCGGCCTGCGGTACCAAATAAACAACTACATACGAAATTTTTGTAGTTGTCTGGAGAATAAACTCATGAGAGCCCGTTCGTACGATCTAATGGTGACTACCGATACACCATTTGGCGTATTTGACAAAGTGTAACTTGACACTGCAGGAAAACTCCCTGCAACCGCCAATTGGAACTGGCATATACTAACTATGCAGGACAACTTTAGCAAGTATTGCATAGCGATACCCATTGCGTTGCTACCCAGGAAAATGGAAAAACTTTTTAACATAAGACAATTGATGACCACTGGGAATCGTCCTTAAAAGAAGGCATCCCTGAAGAGAAGCCATATAGTTTTAACAATTTATATAACGGAGAGCATCTCCGATGCTAGGATTTCTGCCAGGAATACAGAGACCTGTTACAGGACATGTCACCTGTGATGATGAGCAACTATTAGATGCAGCAGTCAACGGGGTGAATGATGCGCAAAAGAATTAATCTCACCTTATTGGGCAACAAACCCATGTTTTAAGAGCTTATCTTGAGCAAATATATCCCAGAGAACGATATCAAGAAAGGCAGCCTGATCAGTTTAAGCTTGATTTAAACATTACTGCAGTGACATTCAATCAAATGAGAAAATATATACGATAAATAAACCACAAAAACACTTTGAATCAAATGCTGAGAATTATGGGAGCCAGATTAGATAGCTACACAATCATGTAGAAGACCATGCTCCCAAACTCATGTTTCCTACTCGAGGACCAAAAGTCAGTATCGAGAAATTGGCACTGTCATGAACTTAACGATCACGGTGAGTAATGCATTTTTAAGACTCGTTCTGGATATTCCACTTTTCGACAAATCAAAGTATCAAATCAACCATATTCATTCAATATCCGTACCTTAAGAAATATTTGTAACCAACTATGGTCGCGCGTATATGAATTTTAATTCTAGATATATCGACGTAGATGAATTTCAAAGAACCTAATTCCTAACGACTGAAGATCTATTCTTAACATGTAAGTACCTACAGCAAGATCATCTTTGCAAGGGATATCTTATCATCCACGAGACAATGTCCAGTAAAACTTGCGAAAGTGAGCTGCTGCTCCATCCAACACAAGACACGTTTAAAATCTGCAAAATCAAAATTTCATACCAGAGCGACTCATATTGGTTCAAGGTGAAGACTTGAGCGGGGTGGATTCACCGTCCCGACATGGAGCAATCAGCAGAATAAATCTGCCCAATGCAACTATAAATGAAAATTTAGTTATCAAAATTTGAAATAGTCCAACTAGCTCTAAGCTGTATATTGAAAACAGAGTCCTATATTTCAACCATTCTTTCAGTCAGCCCACATTCATGAGAGTTCATTTATGAGCTAACTCTAGGCGTTGGACACAATAACGAGAAGATTACTATCACGGATTTAATGATTATAATATGATCAAAAGGAGAAGTTACCTACCGAAAAAAAAACAGTAGAATTTTTTTGGGAGATCGAGAAGAAATCAGAGGCATTCAGTAACTACAAAGCATTTCGCGACAATCACTGAACCCTTACTCGTGCATCTTATATTATTTTTGTTTCATCAACAACCATTAGATTAATTAAATAGTTTTTTCTCTCTCAAATCTCAATATTAATACTAGCCTGAGTCGGTCTCATCTGCAAGAAGTGATCTAGGAGGTACTAGGCTGGCTCTTATTTTCGTAGATTGAATTTTCTTCACGCTAGCTCCCCCCCCCCCCCGTTTAATTCCATTTTTTGTAGAAATGATTTCTGCGAAAGTTGAGCTTAATCGGACTAGGAGAAGGGTGATCCTCGGCCCTTGAACATAAAAAACCATATCATTGAAGAAAAAACCAATTTTATTTGTTTATTTTGCAAAATTACAATTATGTTAAAGATGGTTTATACAAAAGTTGCAGATCCAACCAAGATGCACATATTATTATCCCTGTAAAATGTGTTATATTCTTCCATAAGCCTGATGCCTCTCTCAGCCGAATCATTCACAACTTTCAATTTACTTACTAACTCCAGCCCCTTAACAAGACTTTCATTTTTAGACCACGCCCACGGTTGTGTCCCATTTTCAATCATTTCTGTGATTTCACCGATACGAACTTGTACTCGCAGTTTAATCTTTAAAAGAAGAAGAAGAAGAAATTCAGTTATGCGAAATCCAATTTGAAAACAGAAATGTAAAAATAGTTAGGAGTATTGCATGATTGCAATTTGCTTATACATTAATCACTTGGTCGTTTAATTTCAAGATTGCTTCCCTCCTTTCCCATCAACGCTATCTCTTCTCGTTCTGCAACTTTTGTATCGCTTAGAAGTTTCTTCTAATCGATTCCGAACATAAGCCCTTGTCAACCCTTCACCCTTTGATTGATTGAAAACGACTCATCTTCTATCTATAGAAATATTTTCCAAAGCATTCGCATGTGTAATGTCGAAAAGATCCTGGAGCTTCTATTTGAAATTTGCTTTTATTTCTTATGAGCCACCGATTTTATCCCAGCGTGCTTTTGCAGTTGTCTCTATTCTTAGTACAAACCTTTTAATTTTGGGATAACCTTCTGCAATACTAGTCTGGCACTTTCGCGTACAGTTAACTTTACAACACGAAGATTGAAAAATAAAACACTTAAAACGTCTTTATTTGATGGCAATTTATTTTGAGATATTTTATACCAGTAATATCCAAGTCAATAATTTTTCTCACGTAATAAATGGGCAGAGGATATTGTGACATAAAAATTGATTTTGTCTCATCCGATGTCCGAGAGAGAACTGCGTCAGGTATGTCTCTGAGTATCTGTATCTACTCACTACAGCTACTATATTACTACTATACTACATTCGTATGGGGTACATTGGTACCCTCTTGCCAGGTAGGCACACACCAGGTAGCGCTTGGACAAGAACACTAAGAAAACAGGAAAGACACAGATACACTAGAAGAAAAATAATGCTGCGTGCTTTATGGAAGCCCCTAGACTATGCTCTATTAGAGTACTTCGAGTAGCTTTATTCGTAGCATACTCTTATTTCACACCCGACGGAAAAGCCACCTTTTGCCCCTGATAAGCGGAGCGAAAGTAGCATGTTTTTCCCGAAAACTGGTTTTTCTGGGCAAAAGTAAAATTTAGCTCTTAAGAATGCGAAGTTATTTTGACCCCGCTCTTCAGGACCAAAAAGTGGCGTTTCAGTCGAGAGTGAAGAAAATACTAAATGCAACAAGAGGCAAAAGTAGATTTTTCCCTCAGATGATTATACTGCCCTTATGAAAATATTGTTCGAGAGGGTGCGTTTACTGACCGAGCGAAGCGAGGCAGAAAAAACACCTTGTTGCATAATGAACTATTGCACATTTTTCTTGAAAACAGTTTGTCATACGAGAAAAAGAAGTGGAGAATAATATGTGAATTTGAATAGATATTCAACTTTTCTGTAAAGATTTTTTATGTAATTAAAATTTTGCAAATTTCACAGGAACTATTTTTACATAAAATGGAACCAAACTGAGGGCTATCGCAAAAAAAATCGCCAAAAAATCATTGCCAAGAGTGAATATCATATTCTCTATTTTATGTTCAAACCACTACACAGAAGCAGCTAGGATTGAATACAAGTTACATTACTTTGGGCTATAATGACTGAGGCGATTCAGTGAATAACGAATTTAAAAATAACTATTAAGCCCGTATACGTTTATACAAAAAGCGTCTGAGCCAACGATAGTTTAAGTCCTGACACGTTCCGCGAAGTTATCTCATAAGTTTATTACCTTCTTGCATAATTCAGAATTTTCTTATTTATCAGCGTCCTTCCTATGTGAACAACCGATTTATTTGGACAGCTGATCTGACAGATAATAACTAACTCCAATAATAATATTCGAATACCGTTGCCTAATCAACAAGTCTTTGAGGTACATTATTACAGTCAGCAATTTTCAGAAGTCAACGATTCCTAATATAGCTTGCTTTCATAGTTCTTTTCCAAATTTAAGCTCGACAGTGAACATCCAATCAAAATTAGCAATGCATAGAAAAATGACCTACCTCACCTACGCACTCGTACCTTCGAGTAGATCACACTCCAAATTCTCATCGCAGTTCTTTACTACTTCTTGCACCGACAAGAAGTACTACGGAATCCGAAAAAACACGGTTTCTCATGACCGTTTGCACTCGTTGCGGAACTGAGCCGGATCGCGACTTCATTATTAATTAAAGTTAGTAATTGGTCAGGAACGACCTTTTCGAATGGTATTCCGACCCGACCCCTTATTTTTTATTAGGTATCAACGGACGCCGCCCTTCAAACTACACTAACGGACATGCGCTTTCACCAAATTCAGACGAACCGGGACGGGATCAAATGACGGCATCACCGGACCTAATTTAACAAATTGAATTGACTCACACAGACATATTAATGGACGGACGTATGACACTTTTGGATCTTTAGTCGACGGAAGACAGAGTGCAAATTTAAATGACATAATGGCGTACATACGTGTAGCCATTTAGATTCGAAACAAGCAGAGATCGTTTCCCACCGTCGATGATGTTTACTGCACCCAGAATAGAAACAGCGAATTGATCCCAATGCAGTTCTCAACCAAGTGAAACCGTCTAGGGAAATTTGTGAACCTGACAAGTTACATCCTTTCCCAAAAACTTGAAATCTAATTCTTGCCCACTCCTTCCATCCCTTTGGTGAAAGAAGTGTGGCAGTAGATATAAGTTAGAGCAATGAATATGAAATCGCTTTCGGTTTCTTCAATTCTTTGGAATTAGACTACCTATTTTCTATTACATTTTCTCTCAATTCGAATACATTAGATTCAAAACTAGAGTCAGTGTATCAGTTATTCAAAAGAAAACACATTTTATCATTGAAATTCAATGATAACAGGGCAGCCAAAAAAGGAAACATCTTGAATTAATACGATGGTAAAATCGATCCCACAAAATAAACAAATTATTCAAATTATTTTGACAGAGTGAACCTTGGGTACACTATAGTAATTAGATATGTTTCCACAGGTTTTTAATATTGAAAATCATAATCTCTTTCGTAAATTTTCGTTACTTGCATTGACATACAATTTTCAAATATTACAATTCAAATCAAAATTCGAAAAAAATACAATATTATTTTAATGTTTTCATTCAATTTTCATCCAGCTTCAGGCTACAGGGATTATTATGTTTCATTTTGCAATTTTTTCTTGTTCATAACAAAATATGTTCTTGGTTTGGCGTGATACAAATTTACCATTTCCTAGAAGTAATTAAATTTCTTTAACGGCGGGAAAATTGAGTCTTCGAAAATTGAATTGCCGGTTCTGATTTTGCTAGGAAATAAGCTATATATGTCAAATTTTGTAAGCGCATATCCTATTATTTTAGGAGAAGAACTCCTGCCTGAAGAAGAACCGGCCCTGGAATGAAGAGGAGGCTACTGAGAAAAACTCCGGACAGTTGAATTTTGTCCTGTACAAGAAGAAGAACCAGGATTACGTTGGCTATTGGGATTTCATTCGGAATTTAGTGAGTCGTAATTTGCAAAAGCTTTAATAAAACTGTTTGGAAAGATTGGGTGATTCTTGCCTACTGGGCAACACCTTATTTCATCTGCAGACAAATTATCAACAGCGCCGCTTATTATATTTATTTTTATCCGCGAATTATGTTCATCTATTCTATATAATCCATAAAGAGTCCCGCTATAATCCAATATTGCAAAAACGTCGCCACTGGATGTTGATAATACAATATATTCTTGGTTTGGCCCGAGCACATGGTTAGTATGATCTATTCGCATTTGAATTGGTTCATAGGCAGAAAAAACGTATCTTCGAAATTCAAATCGCTGGTTCTGGTTTAATTTTCATCGAAAAAAGATTTCAGTTTTACTTTCAAATATCAAGATATGAGTTTTTAATAGGAATTAAATTTGATAAGAAGATACTTCAATTTTCAACTAAAAAAAACGAATTTTCGACAAGACAGTTGATTTTTCAACAAAAAAGGGTGACTTTTTAACAAAATTGTTGAATTTTCAACCAACCAGATACATTTTTATCCAAGAAAGATGGAATTTTTACTAAAATAGATACATTTTTTAATTAAAAAGACAGATTTTCAAAAAAATAGTTGAATTTTCATCCAAAAAAGATATCTGTTGACTTTTGAGCACCAAAATATTAATTTTTAACAAGTACATTTTCTACGAAATAGTTGAATTTTCATTCAAACAATTGCATTTTCATCCAAGAAAGATGTAATTTATACTAAAATAGATGAATTTTTAAATTAAAAAGACATATTTTCAAAAAGATAGTTGAATTTTCATCGAAAAAAGATTTCAGTTTGACTTTCAAATATCAAGATATGAGTTTTTAATAGGAATTACATTTTATACGAAGATACTTCAATTTTCAACTAAAAAAAACGAATTTTCGACAAGACAGTTGAATTTTCAACAAAAAAGGGTTACTTTTTTACAAAATTGTTGAATTTTTAACCAACAGATCCATTTTTCTCACAGAAAGATGTAATTTATACTAAAATAGATGAATTTTTAAAGTAAAAAGACAAATTTTCAAAAAAATAGTTGAATTTTCATCGAAAAAAGATTTCAGTTTTACTTTCAAATATCAAGATATGAGTTTTTAATAGGAATTAAATTTGATACGAAGATACTTCAATTTTCAACTAAAAAAAAAACGAATTTTCGACAAGACAGTTGAATTTTCAACAAAAAAGGGTGACTTTTTAACAAAATTGTTGAATTTTCAACAACGCCAAAATATGAATTTCGAACAACAAGTAAATTCTCTACGAAGTAGTTGAATTTTCATTCAAATAGTTGCATTTTTAGCCTAGAAATATGAAATTTCTATTAAAATAGATGCATTTTCAACCAAATAATAAAATTTTAAACTCAAAATATAATTGTCCCTGAACATTCATATTTAAAGACCAGAATCTTCATTTTGTAACATTTTAAACTTAGAATATTTTATAAAGGGAATACAAAAGTTTTTGATTAAAATTAAAAAATTGAAATTCATTATCATTGATAGTTATTTAAAGTGCCTTTTATAGAAATTCCTTGACTTTTGCAAGATTTTTTTTTCAAATCCTTGACTTTTAACTGACAAATAAAATTTCCTGGCTTTTCCCCTGATTTCCAGGTTATACCTGACTTTCGACTATCCTGGTAAATAATACTTTATTACAGTTTCTTCAATCAAATTTTGTTTTCATGAAAATAAAATTTATTGAAAGAAATATACATAAATTTTTGATTACTTTTGTAAGGTTTTATCATTGACCTATATACTTAAAGGCAATTAATTTGATGATTTTAAGTTACAAATATATTTTTTATCTCTAAAAACACTTTTATCGTAAGGAACAAAAGTTTTATCTTTAAACTTCCAGCATTTGAATTTAATAATTTAAAATAGTTTAATAGCTAATGGTTTTTTGGGAACAAGAATAATACCTTGAAGTATAATTTAAAACAAATGATTCAGTTTTTCAGAAATAGAATGTGGAAGTTGACAATCTCCCAGTTATATGGTTTTGAGTTACCAATCTTTTCGTCATTATATTACAAATGAGATTTCGAACAAATCCTTTGAACGCAATATCTATTTGATTTTTTAAAGATTTTTTTTTCAAAAAGCCCATTTTCGGCAAAAATGTTGGTTATCTAGTTCTAGCAACCCTTCATTTCATAACCAAGTGTTTTAATTTAAACGTCAACATTAAAATGGAGTGATTTTAGCGCTACCGTGGACGAATTTCCGAACAAAAAAACTAACAGTAAGAACGTAGATTCCAATGGTCAAAATCTCTGTTCATACAATGTTCTGTGAGAAGATTTTCTAATCGCTAAAATAAAGAATAAAGAAAGTTTCTAGCTAATCTAATAAATGTCAAATATATACACTAGCGTGGTCCAAAAAATTAACATTTAAAAAATAAAGGTGCTCTCAAAAATATTCGTTCCTTTTCAAGAAAATCTGATGTATTATAAATTTGAGCTAAAACTAATCATATCTAGTACTCCCTCATCAGCTTTAAAGCTTTTAAAGCTTAATACCTTCCTCATATTTTCGACTTTATAAAAAATATTAAAGGGATTATTTTCTTTAATTTTTACCGCAAATTCAACGGTGAAATTGGATTTTTTGAAAAATTAATTTTAGCGGGTGTTTTTCGCAGTCGCATAATTTGTTATACATTGATCAATGCACTAGAGTCTTCTTTCAGATGGAGAATTTCTAGACGAATTTATTAGCTCTTAACAAAGTATCTTTTGGCCTTTTAGATTAATGTATAAAACAATCATATTATTGCGAAAAAAACCATTAAGATTAATTTTTATAAAAACCTAACTTCACCGTTGAATTCGCGGTAAAAATGTAAGAAAATAATCTTTGATATTTTTTTGTAAAGTCGGAAATAAGGAATTAAGCTTTAAAAGCTTTAAAGCCGATGATGGATAGTATTAGGTAGTGTTGTTTTTGGCTCAAATTTATACTACATCGTTTTTTCTTCAAAAGGAACCAATATTTTTAAGAGCACCTTCAATTTTTTGAATTTTATGCTTTTTCTATTATTTATGTACCACCCTAATATATATAAAAAATAAAATCTAACAAAAAAATAGATAAATAAAATGTGTTTTTAGAAAAACGTTTGGATGTTTTTGTTTGGATATCCTTGCGTGACGATAATGAAAAAAAGGTTATAATTCCTTCCCCCCATGATCCTCTCGTTGCGGTGGTTAGTGTGAGACTTTGCGGGTACGTGGATTTTGCACGGTATAAAAGCGGTGTATATCGTAAGTGGCTGCGGTATTCGGCTAGTCAGATCGATGAGACGCCGTCGTCGCGGCGCCTCGCAAACGCCCAACTGGCCTCCCTTTTGCCCCTTTCGCCCAATCCACTCTATTTTCTCTCCCTTCATAATTTTCATTTAGTTACCCGTGACGAGTTCGGCTATTATTCTCATGTCCGGTACATAATAACAAGATTTCTTAAAATTTAATCGACTATCTGTTTCCATTAATATCGGATATCGATTCTATACTTATTTTTAAATATGTTCAGTAGGGTTGTGCAAATTTTGTTTTTAATTTCCAATCATATCGCCCCCAAATTTTTTCGAATGCACAAAAAAAATCGTTTCTCTGACTGATATTTAGAGGTTCCGCGAGCAAGATATTTTCACGTCTGCGAATCACTAAAAAACAAAAGTTGAACAGTTTGGTAGAAAATTCAACTATTTGGTCGAAAGTTAAACTATATTGTTGAAAATGCATTTTTTTAGTCGAACATTGATCATTTTAGTAAAAAATTCATTTCTTTGGTCGAAAATAGTAGTATTTTTTCGAAAATTCTTTCTTTTTTGGTTGATTGTCCAAATATTTAGTCGAAAATTAAAAGAAAAAAATTTTCCAAAGCCTTTGGGTTTCATGTTTAATAATATAAATTTAAAAATGTTACACTTTTTCTATTTTATATGGAATTCGACCGTCTCGGGGCATTGAGACGTTTAAACGGATACGTTTGGTCAAATTTGACACTTTCTTGATACATAATGGAAAATTAATTTTGAACTTTTTTGTACACCTCGTGGATAATGTGTTTTGAAATCCGAAATGAAAAAAACAGTAAGATCCTTTTCTTTCAGGAGAAAATTTCAATTTATTGAAAAATTTGTTATTTTTCTCATATTTTTTTTGTATTGTAAAATTCAAAAAACCGAATGTGTCAATATCTTTTGTAACCATTATTCTACATTGTTATACAAAAAAAAAGGAAATTCGTCTAAATTCGTCTGAATTCGTCTTACTCAGGTGTCTCGAACTTTAGCCCTATGTGAAATCAATATTATTCGATATACTAAAAATCTAAAGGGAACGCCCTTACGTGATTACGTGAGGTTGATTTTTGAAATTTTTAGACCTCCACCATTGTAAGGATTCTCAAGATCTTTTCCCCCTCCCCTTCTTACGCAAGATTTTATATTTTTTACTTAATATGTCGACAATATATAAATTGTTTTTACTGTAAACGAGATTTCAAAAAATTTCAAATGATTTCAAAATATTTGAAAGATTTTCAGTGATTTTAAGGGATGTTAGAGTGAATATCAATATTTTCAGGGAATTTTACAAGATTTCAGGGACTTCAATGATTTTGAGGGATTTTAAGGAATTAAGGACGATTTCCACGGGTTAAAAGAGATTTTAAGGGATTTCAAGGGATTTTTAGACATTTTAAAGGATTTTAAGAGATTTAAATAAATATTTCAAAAGAAGGCACGGAATTTCCAGGGTATTTTAAAGGATTTCAAGAGATACCGAACTATTTTCACGAATTTTTGAATATGTTGGGGATTTAATGGGATTTCGAAGATTTGAAGTGATGTGAAGGGATTTCAAATGATTTTCGAAGGTTTTTAAGGATTTTAAGAGATTTCAAGAGATTTTAAGAGATGTAAAGAAAATCTCCTTGATAACTAAAGTGAAAAATTGACATTCTGACGATGTGTATCCACGAATTTTAGAGGGTTTCATAAGATTTCAAAAAGTTTACTAGAATTTCAAAGGATTTCCGAATGTTAAGAAGGATTTTAATGGTTTTCTAGGAATTTGAATTGATTTTGAAATATTTTAAAGAATTTCACAGATTTCAAGAGATCTCGTAATATTTCACGGAATTTCAAGGATTTTAACGGGTTTTTAGAGATCTTAAGGGATTTCCATGGATTTTAAAGGATTATAAAGGATTATAAAGGATTTTTATGGGATTTTGAAGATTTGCAGCTACTTCAAGAATTTCAAAATATTTCACGAAAGATTCCAAGGCAATTTACGAGATATTATGAAAGGTGTACATCAGATTTTAAGAATGGTTAACTCCTTGACTCTTAATTTATTAGACGTATATAATATGAAATATTACATAATAAAAAGGAAGTAAAACAAATAATGCTATAATTTGTATAATAGTGTAAACAGTAATTTTAAAAACTAAAACAGTTTTTGATTAGCATATTCAAAAAAAAAAAAAAAATAGAAAGAGGAAACTTACGTAAGAAATGGTTTTGACCTGCCCCCCCCCCCAAGTAAGGATTTGTGAGATTTTCCGGACCCCCTTCCTCATAATTGTTTGATTTAAAATGATTTAAAAAGTTTTTCGTGAAGTTGGGAAAATTTTACAAAATTAATATTCAATAAAATCACCTTCTTAGAGCAGAAAGTGCAGAAAATTCAAAATTGCATTGTCATGCTACAAATTACTTTTTCTACTGAATTGTTATTGCCGCGACCAAGTAGAGAAGGAAGTGCTTCAAGTAGAAATGGAAGGTTCTAGTCAGGCATCGATAGTAATTTACAATATAAAATACAAAAACTATTTAGGTTTATATATTCTTTTGAATATTAAGTGGATCACAATTTTGATTGTCTTATCATAAAGAGACTTTTCTACTTTCAATTAACCACCGGATGCAAGAAGGAATGAAGGAAACACTTTAAGTGGAAACGGAATGTGCTGTTCAGGCAGAGAGGGTAACTTTTTAATTTTTTAGTCACGTAGAGTACCTTTCTACTCTCTTTTTATAATTGGGAAAATTTGGTAAAATTGTCAGTCCAGATTAATGATAAAAATGAGGTTGTCTTGCTGTGAATTCCATTACCTACTTAAATTACAATTCTTCAACTTTGACCTTCGAACTTCTTTTAAGTAATACGAAAAATTTTGCAGTTGCCTAAATTGTATAAAGCGACATTAGTTGAAGATAATTTACGATTTATTTCTTAAAAGACGGTTTCTTAAAATTTTCACATTTTGACATTTTATTTTATTAAATTGCAAGCAATTTGTCTCGAAAAATTATTACGATAAAAAAATGTGTAAACAAATAATTATAGATAATATTATAAACAAATTTAAAAAAACAAATTTATAATTTGTGCTTTTTTTATAAGAAAAATTGTTTAGAATTAGAATTTTTAATCGACTAGCCAAGCATAATTTCAACACTAGACATTATTTGATAATAAAGTGTATGATCATTGCATTATTATACATAAATGTCGAAACAATGATTATTATAAATATTGGGTTGAGGAAAAGGATATAATGTTTAAACAAAGCCGTTCGAAATTGTTCATGCTGACAATTTTTTTTGTTCTAAACAACATTTTGCAATTGTTCAAAAATTTTGGTTACATAATTATAAAATGTATTCAATAATTATGTTCATACTCTTCAAAATATGATGGTATAGCAAATTAGTTATTAATATTAAAAAAATTATTTTTGGTAGCAAAATGCTCGAATTATGCATTTGTTTTTAATGATGATAAACTTTTTTAGACAATAGTATCTTGTTTTGAAATTATGCTGAGCCAGTCAATTGAAAATGATAGTTTTCTTATTATATTTGTTCACTTAAAAATAAGATTTTAATTTATTTCAAAAATTGAGTTACACAATTCTGTTCAAAATTTGATTATTTTTTTTCTAAATATTTGTTGAAGATTTTGTTGCCCTAGTACAAGAGGGTTTCCTCGCCAATTTTAAAAAGTCAATCAATTCTGCTTTGTTTTAGGTGAAGTATTCGGAAACAATTGAAAAATGTGCGAAAAAATGTTTTTTTTTTATTGAATCAATCAAATTGAATCAATTTGATTTCAAAATGGAATTGAATCGATCAAAGAATGAATTTTGAAAAAATTAAATAGGCCGAACTTGAAATTTCATCACCTTGAACCAAAGAAACATGTTATCATTTTTGTTTTTCGACAAAATTTTTTTTTCGTGATTTTGGAATTTTGAGCTCCTTAATTTTTTTTGTGATTTCGTAACGTTTCAGATATTACCAAAAATATCTTTTCATTCAAGATAAATAATAACAGTTTTCTTTGATTCAAGTCGATAAATCTCATGTTCGACATATTCAGCTTTTTCCAAAAATTGTGGATTTACCTCAATCAACAAAAAAATATGTTTTTTTGCACATGTCCGAAAAATTTCTAATTAGGTTGATTTTCTTGATTGAAAATTCACGTTTGCAGGTTAAAAATTCAACTATTTTGTGAAAGTCATCTTTTTTTGTAATAAATTATTCTTCTTGTTTAAAAAATCATGTTTTAGGTTGAAAACTCAACAATTCGGTTGAATGTTGCACTCTTCTTTTGAAAGTTCTTTTTTTAATGCTTATAATTTTAGTCGAAAATACATATTTTTAAATGAAAATTTAACCATTTTGATAAAAATTCGTTCTCTTTCGGTTAAGAATTAATTTTTTTAACTGAAGATGTAAATATTCCATTTTTGGTTGAAAATTTATATTTTTATTGAAAATTGGTCCTTTTCTAGTTAAAAATTCAACTACACATTTGGTTAAAAATACATGTATTATGTTGAAAATTCGTCTTTTAGTCGTAAATTAATTTTCTTGGTTGAAAAATAATCTTTACAGGTCAAAAATTCAACTATTTTGTTAAAGTCTTCTTTTTTGGTTGAAAATTGAACTGTTTTGTTAAAAATTTGACCATTTGATGAAAATGCATCTTTGCAGGTTAAAAAATCTACTATTTTGTTTTAAATGCAACTGTTTGGGTAAAAATTAATTTTTTGTTGTTCAAAATTCGACTTTTTTAGTCGAAAATTCATCTGTTTTGGTAGAAAATCTTTTTTTGTTGTAAATTCAACTATTTTGTTGGAAATGAAATATGTTTCGACTTGAAAGCATGTTAAATTCAATATGGTACCTATACATTAATTTGGTTGAAAAGAATTGATTTCCCAATGTTCGAGCAAAGTTAAAATTGGGTTTCTTTTTTCGCATTTCTGACGAAGAAGGGGAGGGGTGAAAAAAGTGTTAAAAATATCTTCACGTAGTTTTTTATCGGCCCCTTATAATTTTTTTAACATTTATTCATACCTCAATTTTAACGAGTGTACAACGCCTTATATAGTGATATTTTCAAATAGAAGGCATTCCCTCAATTCTTGACGAAATTCGACATTTCCTCTTTCATTAAGAAGGGGTTTTCTCAACATAAGGGCTTGAAAAAAATAAAGAATGTTTCACAATATAATAGTCAAATTATGAATTAAAATTTTGGGTTCATACGATTAAATTGAATTTGAGGGTTTTGGCCACGATTTCAGGATTGTGCCCCACTGACGCGATGTCGATGATCTGCTAATGCGTAACGACCGACATGCAAATGAGAAATAAGTTCGTAGCCTAATAAGCATGAAGTACGGATTGCTAAATGAAGAAGCATCGTGTCCCTCCACGCCTCGCCAGACATTCAGTCATGGCTCTTAATTAAGATTTTAATTGCGTGCCATGCAATTTGTGATGCTCTTCGGACCCACCAGCGATTCCACTTGTGCGAATACATTAATTCACGAACACGTCCATGTGATCTGCGTGTTCGACGAGGTACCTAGAGCGAATAGGCATACAATGACTTGTAAACCAACCAGCTGCATCTCTTCTGCTGCAAACTATGCAACTCAACAGCGATAAAGTGCTTCGAATCAACAGAGAACGGAAGAAAAAATATCTTCCCAATTTGCGGTCAAATAGTCCATTATCTAGTGACTGCATTGATTTCAAAGGCATTTATTTATTTTAAACTTTATTTACTGAAGAAGGAAATGGTTGGTCCAATCAGGGTGGCCGCAGGTCAAGAAAACTCTGGAAATCAGGGAAAAGTCAGGGATGTTGAAAACGAAATTGCAAAAGTCATGGAATTTCTGTAAGAAGGACTTTAAGTAACTTTCAGGAATAATCAGGGCAAGCCACACGGTCATTTTTAGTCTATTTTTTTCTCCAATCACCTTGTAGTCACTTTTTTAAGATAGAATCACTATAGTCACTTTTACAAATAAAAAGAGCTTTTTATCCACTTTTATTATAGTGATTAACTCATGGGTCCATCTCTATTGAATTCAAGTCTATATATCTATTTCTGAATTTTCTTAAATTCTTTTGAAGTATTTTAGAGTATTCCGGATTCCGAAGAATTTTTAACACAACTCAATAATTTTAAGGGATTTCAAAAGATTTTTAAATTTCAGAGTATTTTTGAAAACTTCAAGGAATTGTCAAGAGCTTTAAAACATTTTAATCGATTTCAAAAGATTTCAAAGGATTTGAAATATTTAGGGCATTTTAAAAGATGCAAAGAAACTTGAATATATTTCAATAATTTGAAGGAATTTCAAAGGATTTTAAGGATTCAAAGGTATTAAAAAAATTCCAAGGAATTTTCAAGAGACTTGAAAAGTTTCAAGAAATTTCAAAAGATTTGAAACATTATAGGGTATATTTAAAGATTCAAGGAATTTTTAGGATTTGATTGAATTTGAGTGATTTAAAAAAATTTTCATGTTGTCTTGAAAAATTTACTATAATTTCGAAGATATGAAACGGTTTTATAGGATCTATACATTTTTGAGAGATTTTACAACATTCTAAGGGATATAATATAATAATTATTTCACAAGAATTAAGTGACGGATTTCATAGGGTTTCAAAGATTTGAAAGAACTTAAAATTTTTGTTGCAATTCATTAGAATTCATTTGGAATTCTTATTTATATTTTTATTAATATATTTGGAATATATATTTGGAATTCTTATTATATTCTTATTATTATATTCACCCTGAATTCTTATTAATTTATCCTACATTCTTGTGAATTGATTAGAATTCTCTTGAATTTTTTTAATTTACTTGCATTCTTCTAAATTCACTCAATTTTACTCAATTCAATAGTTTTTTTTTAGTTTTTCCTTATTTCATTATGAAGTCTTTTACATTCTTCTAGAATTTTTAGACAGTTCATTAAATTTTTTAAAATTTTTCTAAACTCATTTCAAACTTACTGATCTGACGGTAACATCATGAAAATGTTAGGGAATTTTGCAAATGAAGTTTTGCTGATTTGAACACAATTTTTTGAGGGTGAAATATTATTACTTCGTAATTTTGCATGGTTTCAAATTCGATGATTCTAATTGGACAGGGTCTTGGAAAGTTTTTTTCAATAGATTTCCAAGATTTGACATGATTTGAAAGAATTTAAATTATTTTTTGAGTGTTTTTGAAGATTCTGAGGATATTTCATAAGCTTTAAAAACTTGCACGGGATTTCAAAAAATGTTACGGTATTTTAAATGACTTAAGGTATTTTTAATAGATTTCAATAATTGAAAGTGATTCCAAAGGATTTTAAACACCTCAGAGTATTTTTAGAAACTCCAAGTAATTTTCAAGAGTGTAAAAAAATTGTAAGGTATTTCAAAAAATAAAATAATTCATTTATTCAATATTTATTATTATTTATTATATATTTCAAAATGAAATAAGATATTCTAAAATTTTCATTACGTAATGTCCAAGACCCTGTCCAATTGAAAGCATCGAATTTGAAACTATGAAAAATTACGAAGTAATAATGTTGCACGCTCAAAAACTTGTGGTTGAATCAGAAAAATTGTTGTTGGTTCAAGCATGGAATTCGGTTATTATATAACAAAAAAACAACATTTGCTTGATCCAACCAAAAGTTTTGGTTGATTGTAGCAAATATTAATTGTTTGGTCCATTCAAGAAAAAATTGGATCAACTAACAAAATATTTGATCCAATCAACAACAATTTTGTTAACTTAACCAAATTCTTGCTTCAAATCAGCCAAAGATTTTGTTAAGTGAACAAAATTTTTATTTTGAGTGTGGTAAAGCTAAAAAATATGTAAGATGAAAATTCTGGTAAACCGAGATGCAAATAAACGACTAACCAGGAATGGCGTCCTGACCAAAGAAAATTTCTACCAATAAAATCAGTCTCTGCTGCTGGAAAGAATTTCATCTCACATCCCATGTTAACTTTTAACCAAGAGACAGAAATTCAATAATTTTTTAGACATCCTCTAAAGTCTCTGCTCAGTTCCACTTTAAGGAGACAAACTAGAAGCTTCTATTCTTCCAGCTCATAAAACTCTACGAACGGAAGAGTAATGAAACTTTTATTTGATAAATGAATAATTTCGTTTTCATAATAAGTTTTATAAATGGGCATATGTCTAGAAGCTTTCATATTTTAATAAAAATATAAATGATACAATTTTTATAAACGCAACATTGGAAATTTTACTACATCAGCTAAAGGCACAATGGTTTAGGAATGGATTTTCGCCGAAAAATTAAGCTGCAGGTCGCAAATTTCAACCAATTCACTTTTTTTTAATTACTCAGTATAAAATTCATAACAAACGTAAGGTTGCTGAATTTTTATTGTGTTTATTTAAACAATATTATAATAATAAAGAAGCATCCTCCAATTCTTTTACCCAATTCTCGCCCAATCCATCCTCCCCTAAAATCCTTATGACATTCTCTTGCTAGCTTTCTTTATCTTCCATTCATCACCTACATCCTTTCCATAAATGCTCCTATGTTTCCTCTTCCCATTCCCAGATTCTGCACTTTCTGTCCTCTTTCTTTCCCCAGTATATCCCATTTCTCATCTCGTTTCCCAATCTAAATCTTGCTATTCTGGTCCATCTTCTCTTTTCTTATACCTTTTACAAATACTGGGGTAGTCCATTTTTATCATCTCATACCATTTATTATATTTTGATTCCTTAATCATTCTCCATCTTCCAATTAATTATCTTTCCCTGTATTTTTCTCCAATTCTTCATAGTTCACTCCAGTCCCCTCCCCTCTATCTCTAGTTTTAAAGAGCTCCCTTCTTTCTTCTTTTTATCTCAGTAATTCTGTGGCCCTTCCTCTCCTTTCTTCTACCTCCTTCAAACAATTTTTCTCTTATTTTACTCCCTCAGGTTCCCTTCAAACTTCTATGTTCTCTTTCCCGCTCTAATACTTAATTTATCCCTTTGTGCAGCTTCTTTCACCATATATCCAGGCGCCCTCCAGTCTACTCCTAGCGTCCACCTCATATATCTTTTTTTAACATCTCAATCTGCTCCCTTTCCTTCAATCCCCATATCTCTACTCCATAGCCTAATACCGGCCATATTATCTTATCAAATAACGATATTCTCCTTCCCCAATATTTTTTTAATCCTTCTTTTTCCCGTTTTCCCTATTTCTATATTACCCCTGCTGCTTTTTGTAAATATGCTCTTGAATATGAGCTCTATGATCTTTATTTGTTTGCAAGGTATATCCCAAATATTTAAACTCCTCTACTACTTAAACTATATTCCCTTCCATCTCCCGGTTCATTCTTTTCCTTTCTTTTCTAAATCTCATTATTGCTATCATTTCTCCTTTCGCCCTTTTATTCTTTTTATGAACCAGATAACTTAGAACATATATGTTGCTCATCAACCACATTTCATTTTTAAACCCTGGCTAATTCGATCGCACTATCTTTCTTTCCTCAAACTTCTTTTTCTAAACTCTTCAATCGAACAGTTACTCATAACTTATGCAAAGTTGGCATTAGCGTCACTCCCCTATAATCTTTAACCTCCTCCCCATTGCCTTTTTTCACTACCTATACCACTACTACTTCTTTCCATAACTCTGGCCAGTCCTCTCGTCTCCATACTCTATTGCACATTATCCATGGCCCACTCCTTTAGTTCTTTTCCCTCATATTTCCAGACTTCTTCTCTACCCCTCCTAGCAAATCCATAAAATATTGTTTCCATTCTACCATTTGAATATCCTGGTTTACTTTTTTTAATCTTTTTCTCTCTCTATTGTCTACCTTCTAAACCTCTTCTACCGTCCTAGCCTTCTCCACCTCTTCTTCAAACGTTTTCCTTATCTCCTATTTTTTTTATCACACATCTCAGTATACTCCTTCTTTTTTCTCCTACATTCATTTCCACTGCTTTTTCCTTTCCACCATTTTCTCTCTCGAATACTTTTTTTCATTTCTCCTATCATTATTTCCAGTTCTTTGTTTATCTTGCTCTCTCCCATTTTGATATTGTTGACATTTTTCCTCATACTATTCATTTCCTTCTATTGAACAATCCCCTCTTCCTGTTCTATTATCTGTACTTTTTTATCCTCATTATCATTATCATTGAGGAATATAAAAGTGAAAGGTTCTACACATAGTCCAAATAAGTTTATAATTTTTAGAAATGGAAAAGTGTAATATGTAATAGAGATATATATTCTATAATATTTTCTGTAAACATGCTGTGCGGAGTAGGTACATAAAATCGCTTATCGTACTTGATGTACCTCGAGGATGGGGCGTAAAATTTGTAGTTGTACTCCCTTGAGTATAAACGCTAAGCATATCTCACATTATCGAGTTTGTTCACGTTCCTGGGTGACCTGTTAAACGGGCTTGTTGTGGTTCTGATGGATGAGTATCGGATATTTCGGAAGCATGGGAAATTTTTGTTGTCTGTGAAAAATAAGTGATAAATAATTCAGAATTTCAATTAGAAGTTGACTATTTTATTTATTATCATTTGTTGTTTTAACAAAGACATTTTAAATTAAATTAAGCTTGTCTGAAATGACGAATGTTGACGAAGTGGTATTTTTGCAATCAATAACAATTTTGAATAGAAGATGATGGAATATAAATAATTTCATTGAACAATTCTTTATTTCGTTTTGGATACTTTCTGTGGAGGATATAAAACAAAAAGCGAGAATGTCAAGGGACACAATCATGGGAATTCAAAATTCGATGTACAGTACAACAGCACTTGATTGCAGTTTCCAAACCTTCCTAAATTTAACAGATTTTTAAGTTGAAGCAATCAGTATTGGAAAATATTTGAAAATTTTTTATTTGAAATAAAAATATTTTAAAATGAACAATTTTAAGTAAAAGTAATATCAAATTAAGAGCGTTTTGAGTCGAATTATTAAAACTTCAATAATTAATTAGACATAAACTTAATAAATTAGGCGATTTTCAAATTACTGGCGTTTGAAATTAAACAGTTTACAATTTTGCGTTTAAAATAGAAAGCGTTTGTAATAATTAAAATTTGTTGAATTAATCCATCCAAGGGATTAATTACTCTTGCAATCTAGTGTGAGTTCTCTCTGCAATCTTATGTAATCCTCTGCAATCCCATGTAATGTTTTACAATACCTTATAATCTCCCCATATGAAAAAATATTATAGGAAATTCAGTATAGGTCTATGATTTTCCTATAATAAATTTCATATTATTTTTTCGCGGTTCTTGAAAAATCATTATAAGAAAATTAATATAGATATTAAGAATGTTGAAATGTTGGAAGAGTTGATACAAACATTTTGAAGATTTCCAAATATATCAGGAGGTTTCAAGGGATTCCAAAGGATTTCAACAAATTTCGAGCGACTTCCACTGATTCTAAGATTTTGAAATGATTTTAAGAGTTTTCTGAATATTTTACTTAATTTAAAAAGATTTCATTGGTTCTCAAGAGATATAAAAATCTTTCCACGGATTTCGAGGAACTTCGAAACATTCAGAGGAAGTTTAGAGGATTTTAAATATGTCCAAACATTTTTGAGCATTTTAAGGGATTCCGAAGAATTTCAAGAGATTAAAAAAAATTAACAAGATTACAGGATTTCGAAGATATATAGGGATTTAAATGTTTTTTTTTACAGAATTTTAATGAATAAAATTAATTTAGTTTGAATTCCCGAGATTTTCCATGAATTTTGAGCAATTTCATCAGATGTCATAACAATTTCAAGGAATTTTAAATATTTCCAAATAACACATTATGATTTAAAAAGATTTAATTGGTTTTTAAGGGATTACAAATATTTTCACGGATTTCAGAGAATTGGAGACATCTCAAGGGATTTTAGACGATTTTTACTTTTATCAAAGATTTCACGGGATTTCAAAGAATTTGGTAGAAATGACAAAGATTTGAAGAAGTTCTAGAAAGTTTCGAAAAATAAATGAAATTTCATTGAATTTCAAGGAATTCTTAGCGATTCCACAGATTTCATGGGATTTTAAGGTATTTCAAAAAATTTTACCAGATTTAAGGATTTTATTGAATCATAAAGAATCTTGTAGAAATTCCAAAGATTTCAAAGAAGTTCCAGAAAACTTAAAAAAATACACGCGCTATTTTCTTGTAGTTTCATATGAGATTATGAGTGGTTTAAAATCAATCGTTCTTTTGTACTTCCTCTACTTTTTATATTTATTCCTTGAATATTTTGTATTATTTATTCCAATGCTGATTATCTTATAATTGTTTTCCATATAATGATTTTATATAATGAATTTCCTATAATCCATGCGATCTGATGCAATCTTTCACTCTAGTGCCACGGAGAAAAATGGATGGTCAAAGTTAGAGGGTGAAAATTTAGACAGCCAGTCCGTTCTTTTAGATGGTCGAAAGAGCCATCCAGAATTTTTTTGACATAGTCGGAGAGGCTCTCATTTTATGACCAGTCTGACTGTTATAAGAACGCCCTTGATGTTGGACGCCGACCCATCCGTTCATATCTCCTAACAAAATTATTCTTTCACCTTGATCGCAAGTACTAATAATACTTGGAAATACAAACTTATCGTAGATAAATCTGAATGACATTCTACATTTACATTTTCGATCAGTTTGTATTACAAAGTAACAAAGTAATACATGTGAATGTATATAATAAAACTGCATTCAAATTTGAACTATGAAGAATTTGTAATGAAACTTCTCCTAAAAGCAGGGTAACCGTTTACCACTTTACGCCTACGCCACTGGCCTACGAAATATGTGAGACGACCCCATCTTACGTCCGTAAAGTTGTCTTTCGTCACGGTACGAAAGATCCAATACATTTAATGGAAAAAATTAAACTTTAACAGCACTAAATAATGGAAATGTTAAAGTAAAGCCATTTCATAATTTAATTTTTTCGAATAATATTTAGCTTTATTACAACCTTCTACGATAATTGGAAGCTGAGAACGTGACTCTGATTATTACTGTTTATAGCAGGATAAGTTATTATTTTACCTCAAAGTAGCTGACGCAAATTTCTTACACAAGACTTACATTATTAATTCACTAATTTTGAGAAGACCTTCTTTTAAACTGCTAGAGATATAACACATGAAAGTACGTGCACGGAAAAGTGCGTATAATTTGATAATTATAAACATTTGAATGAAATATTTCTTAATAATGCTGGAGTACACATGTAAAAAAGTATATTTTCTTTCTGAAAAATTTTCAAAAAAATGACTTGCTGTAAAGAAAAACTGCTTTTTATCCTTCTGGTAATTCTTTATTCGATGTTTTCTCTAAATGCTTTAATTTGATAAAAAAATGTTATTCAAATTAAAATATGGATCGCTGGCAGTAGTCCAACTTTTGTTCGAAACTTTTTCCTGTAAAAGCAATATTTTTCTTATTTCAATACTCTACCTTATCGGGTGGTCCGTACACTTTATCGCTGGCTGGCAGGTGTTTCCCTGCACTTTTTCAACTTTCTTTTTGCATATCGTTACCTGTGTACGTAATAGGGTGGGTCGAAAAAAACAAATTTTATAAATCTAATTTGGAACTATGTTGAAAAGTAGTGTTTTGGGACCCTAAGAAAGTATAAATTATTTGGTTACGATTGATTGAAGCCTTTTGAGCGCGCGTTATGAAAATGTGTTCGAAAACATTATCATTTTCATAGGTTTGATATAATTGTATGTTAAATTTTTTCTTGTGTTCTTTGCGGTCTTCTCCGTCTCTGAAAATTCTGACAGTTCTTTAGTGAATGTTCTCTAGGAAATAATTTAGATTTATTAGACCCCTGTTTTCAAAAAAACATTTTTAAAATCTACATAAACATCCGGAGAATTATTTCAGATATTTGAGGCTTTTCGACTCATATAAATACGCTACAAAAAAATTTCACATGCTCTAAAATTATTGAATGCAAGCACAGTATATTTTTGAAAAACTAAGTTTTGTGTTTTTTCAAATTATCTATTTTTGAGCATGTCAAATTTTCTTCTAGTGTATTTGTCTGCGTAAAAAAGCCTAATATATCTGAAGTAATTCTCACGACGTTCCAAATTCTATTTCTAAAATTTGTTTTTTTTCTCGAGCCACACCGATGCGTAAACAATACATAGCAATTGATTCCAAGAGTTTACCTGTGACAAAATTTTACCTAAATTTTCGGCGACTTTGAAGCCTTTGCCAGGTCGTCACCTCTCACCGCTTCCGCTTAGCCCTACCAGTGAGGCATTTTTAGGTTCGTCATCTCAGATGAAAATATCCATGGATAATATTTTAAAAATTTTCAAGAGGAATCCCGCTAAGGGTTCTACATAAACTAAAAACAGTTATTATTAACTGAAAAAATTGCGAAAACTGTAAGAAATACGTGAAAATGGATGACGGTTCTTAGCTTTTTGTACCCCATGCAATCGCTTAATTTAAACGATCTTGAAGTTATTAATCTGTTAACAACTTTGGTTCTTTTTTTGTAATTTTCAATATCTCTACGCTAGTAGATACTCTGGGCCAAAGGAAGGACTGTGATTGATCAATGTACTCATCTCTGTTGCCAGGAACGACAAATTCTATAGCTGAAACGTCAGTGAGTGATGAAATAGGTTTGTAGTGAATCCACTGAGAAACTTCTATCGACGTTTGAGTTGGTGGTAGAGAAAATAGATCAAGCTCTAATTTCAAGCATTCACACAAGAGCGAGTGTAAGAAAGACATTTTTTTGGAAATTATTATTATTTATTTCCGAAAATGTCTAGAATGCTCTTTTTCTTTGATTTTGTACGTCCTTTTACAGTCGTTTTACGCTTAGCCTTCTTTCCTTCTTTATTTTGACAATCTCTTTACTTACTTTGTCTTCCTCTTCTTCCTCTTCCTCTTTCTTGAGTTTCTGTTAACTTTACCCACGATACGCGATGCACCGAGTTCACCAATTGACTGAAGTCTTTGCCTCTTGAGCAGCAATTAATAACCCGAACGTCTCATAAGATTTTGTACCTTCTTCCATAGCACGTTTCATTATAATCTGTCCAGATTCTCCAAGACGTGTCTTCATGGCACTTTTTAGTGGAATATTGGGTTTCAAGTCGTCAATGGCATTCATGCCCGTGCGAAGCGCTTCTTTAACGACTACGCGTGTACCACGAGTCAAAAACGGCAGAACACGACGAAGGAGTCCACCGACAAAGCTGCCAATTCCGTGTCCTCTTTGGTAGGGAGATCCAATATAAATTTGTGAAAGTCCTCCTCCACTAACCTGATTCGTGTAATAATTGTCGTATAGAGTCATTTTTCGTTTGATGAAAAATACATCGCAACTAGTCCATTTGTTTAAAATGAAGTGTCGCTGTCAGCGATCCAATCTCAAATGGTATCGGAAGTCCAAGATCGTCCCTTACATCTACTCATATTTCGATGGTCCGAAAGCCTGTATGTAGTGGAGGTATGTAATGAGGCGCTGAAAAAGCCGACACTTGTGTGGAACCAAATGTATATTTGTTCGAATCAACAGACACAACTCTCAAAAGTGGTGATTTTACATCTCCAACAATGCGTGGTTCGCAATATCGCAATAGACAAAGAGTTTTTCAGGTAATCTATTTGTGAGACTCGCTGTTTGACAATCCATGTAAGAATCTGTTGGTAATAGCGTTTCAGGTGCAAAGCCGAGAATGCGCGAAATTTTTTCGCTGATTACAAGAAAATGGCTACCAACTCCTTTACAGTCATCCTTACAAACTTTTTCCACTGTTACGTACAGAAAATTTCGACGCAAATCCCTCTCAGACTTTAACGAACTCCAGTGTCCCACCAGGGGTACCAGTTGTAACATTATTGAATGTCATTTATGCGTCATCGTTTATTTTTGAATTAATATTACTTTCCGACGTTGCGATTAAATCCAATATTTATCGATTTTACCCAAATTGTCTTATATCTTATTTTCTTTGAGTATACATTTTATGCAAAAATTTGAATTTTTAATGTTAGTTAATGGTGATGTCGCAATTCAGAATTTTCGTAGCAATATTGAGGATTGCCGAAAATTATATATCTGAATTGCTTTTAATAGCCTTTATCCAACAACTCGAGACCAATTATGCAAATTGGGTCACGTTTACGAAGAAAATTAAAATATGGCCCTTACCACGGTGTTGTTTAAACTAACTAAAAGTGACACCCTAGGAACCGGAATGGGTACTCTATTTTCCCTGGACGAACTTCGATGCTTTTTCTTGTGCACAAGCTTTTAAAATGAAAATAATTAGAAATTAAGAAGTCTTCACAAATGTAATTTTTGATAGACCTCAACTCAACCGCGGCTGATAACTCAAAAAACTTGACTTGATTTCGATTACGACTCATTTCATCAATTTATCGCAATATTTTGGCGAATTTATGTTCTCTTCTTGGATTGTGGGATCACAGGAGCGCCGGGAAAGGAACGCGTACGGAATAATTTTTTGTATTATTTACTCTGGGCCCTACCTCTTTTATTCTGAGCATCCAGGACTTTCCTAAATTTATTTCCTCTGATCGACCATAACTAAAGCTTCGTCCTACCAAGACTTGCGGCCATGTCTTCCATAGAGTTTCACCTTAGTTTCCTACTTAAAAACCACAATTCTTCGGGTTTTTACGCCTGGCAGTGGACTTGAAAATTTAATCTACTTATATAGCACGTTTTAAAGTTATCATTCGAGTCTAGCATTCCATCCTGGGTGTTTGCTGACACCATAGGGTTTCTAGACTCAAACACGAACTACGGAATGAATTTTGAGTCATTATTTTACTGATACTATAACCTAATGAAAATTCAGATCACACAAGCCCCATATTTAGAACCTGGTGGAGGGTGCGATTAGGATTCCTGATTTCCTTTTGACGATGTTGAAAAAAGATAACTGGGTTTTTCCAGACTCCCCCTTAGGGCTTGCTGGTGCAGATTTGAGTCTTCATTTGGTATGTCAGCCAAGAGCCCAGGGTCGAAGACCAGGCAGAGGAAGGCTAATTGTTATCAAAGAGAAGCACAAACTTCACACTACACAGGCAATAAGGAAAGGTCAGTCCCATATAAGGTTATTTTTGGAGAATCTTTTAAAAAGAGGAAATATGTAGTTATTTTTGAGTTCTTTTGGAACATTTTAGACATTTTAGATAGTTTAACACCTCTTTACGCGACAACTTGTTTTTTGTAGCTCATACAAGTTTTCTGATGCCTCCGTACGACGCCTGATGTTGCGGTTCATAGTATAAATCCTCCAATATTTTCATTTTGTAGACGAAAGGATATCCAAGATTTTTTTCCAGGAGTTTTATTATTTGTATTGTTTCGTTTGAGTGGAGTTGAAGTTTTATTCGCCGAACTATTTAAAAGCCGCGTATTTTTCCAATATCGACTATTTCCCACAAGCTCTCAAGGTATGGATATTTGCGAAGGAAACTAGCAAACTGCAGCCTTCCAGGAACGACAACTCCTTTGCTATGTCGTAATACGTCATTCGTAAGATCAATATAATACTTAAATTCTCCACCCGACGTCCATCGATAAAGACTGTACCCTTGTTATCCCAATATAGTCTATCTTTTACACCCGATTTTTGTAACTCGTCTAGTCATAATTCTGTTTTATTTTTGTATGTTTTCGGAACCGACGTAACAATATCCTAAGTATTAACGGTTGTATCGTCCACCATATAATTAGTCTCCTCCTCCGTACCATTTGTCCTATCACTGGTTACTTGCTTGTTTGTTGGCGTTGTTTTTCGCGATTCCTCAGTGAAGAAAAGAAATTTTTGCAGAACTTGTCAATACATTTTCCTTTTTTCACGATCATCTTTCACCGACTTTAAATTTTAAATTTGTCTTATTTCCATATCTCACCTACTAAGAGCATTGCCCGGTGTTTGTGTGGTTGGTAGAGAAAAATTTATATCTGTAACATCATTCTGCTGTTGTTGTGGAAAATGTTGAGCGATTAAGGTCTGTTGCTGGAGTTGTGAAAGGCGATCACTAGGCACAAGTACCATTTTTCGAACGTACTCCATGTAGTTGTTTACGAGGATCTTGTTGAGAAAAGATTTGAAAGGAGTGAACAGATAATAGGTGCTATCAAAAGTGCTAAAAATCCACCTTTTTGTACGATAAAACTTTTTTTACTTTTCCACGTACCGCGCGGTGTGGCTAATTTCCGTAACGCGTGCCGATGTTTTTTCAACTTTAGTTTTTGACTTTTTTGCAAAGGAACATTCCCGTGTAAAATGTTTAACGTGTACTCGCAAATAAATTTAATAAGATTTGGATCAGCAGCCTTAAGTAGTGCATGACGTTGATATACATGTTTTTGACTTCATCACATGTGCACGAATGGAACAGAAGTATCGCTGGTTCGGGGTTTATACCCTTTGCAGGAAGATAGATGTAGTGATACGTATCGGTGGGGAATATTGACGTTCTGAAGCGACAATTATCAGGAGTTGATTGTTTTAAATCCAAAAGAAGATAGACATGTGGCTGAGAAGTGGCATCGTGGTAGGCTTCTTGGACAAATCGTGGATTTTCAGGGAAAACTTGCCGTGTCATATGCCGAATTTGTGCACGATCACGGGGATTTTTAAAAACAACAATATAATTTGTATTTAGCGATATATCGCTTTGACCGTGGCCCTGCTGAAACAGATTCTGCGAAATGAAAATTGCACTCAAGTTTTTGTGATGGCTACCCTTGGTAAAAAGATCGCCTATTGTATTATTTGAAGATTCGCGCATGAAATCGTCAATAATGAATTATTTCACCCGATTATCATTGGAATAATCCGATGATTGAGGTAAGCCTTCACGAAATACAATATTTTTTCCATATTAACCATAAGATAGCTGCCATGCGGAATAATAGAAAATTAATCGTTCGAACACCGCATCACACATTTGGCCCATGTGATGAATAAATTTTTTCACAAAGATTGTCTTGCCACATCCTGTAGGACCGCAAATCAGTGATGTGAACGGATGCTCCCATCTTGGATCCATTTTACAAATAAAACCATACATCTAAGGATCGCCTTCTTTTATACATTTGCTACCACACGCACACACACATACACACACGAGCGCGCGCGCATGCGCGTAGTCTGACTCATATTGAAAAAACTGGAAAACGAAGTTAGTTAAAAAATTATAGCACACTACGCAACCAGGCCAATAAGCTTATAGGCCTGGTTGTCGCGGCCGCATTAAACAGCTGTTACCAAGCAAATCTTAACTCAGCTCTCGTCGTACTAGCTTGCACCGCCGCGCGTCTCTGGCGTCCAGGAAATGATCTAATACCCTGGACGCCGCGCCTGCCCATGTCTCATATAGGCTTATTGCGAGACATGGCCACCGCGTCCCGACGCCGCCGCCACCTCGGCTTTCGATTCAGGGGTTTTAATTAATGTTATACATGAGGATTCCTCTTAAAAAATTTTTAATTCAAATTAAACTTATTCATTTATTTTTCTTTGCAAAATTAAATTGAAAATTAAATCTAAGAAGTTTCACAAAAATAAAAATAAACATACAATAATCCTACTCTACATCTTTTTAATCTACAATTTAGAGTCGAGGCCTTTTTGAATTAGATCGGCTCGACTCTTTTACCTCGTCATCCCTCCTCGTCCTTCTTCTCACAGATCTCGTCGCCACTTGGATTCTTTCAGCCTCCTCCACCTCATCTCGCTCATTGTGGGCTTGTCGGAGGCGATTTAGAGCCACTTGAGAAATTGGGATGAATCCCGGGCATGATGCAATTTCGCCCGGTTCCATTCCTTCTTCATCATCAGTACCATTATCATCGGCATTATCATTCTCAGGCTTGTTCACTGCTACAATTAACTCCTCTCCCTCGTGTTCGGATTAATCTGGAAAATAAAAAATATTAAATGTTCAAATTCCCCTTTTTAAACATTTTTTTCTGTCTACAACGGAAATTTGTGCACTTACTTATAAGGATGTGTAGATTTTTCAGAACTCAGATGTTCAGCGTGACTACTGGGATTCCCAGTGGAGGGTAAAGTTGCTGCTTTTGTTGTTGTTCTTGCACTTGTGGTGGTCGGAACCTCTGCTCGATATCGCATCACTGCCACAAGAAGTTTTCTGCATCTGTAATTAAAAATGAACGGAGATTAATGCTCATTAATACACAATTGTAAACACTGAAAAACTATATTAACCTATTTTTAATGTTTTTGAAATGTATCGTACAACTGCACGTGTGCATGAGAGAGAGAGAGGGAGAGAGAGAGAGGGTGGGAGGGAGGGAGAGAGAGCTATAGTATGATGAGAATTAAAGCGATTCCCTCTAACCGTAGGGGAGTGAGTAAAAGTTTTCAATGAATCGTCTTTTAACGAATAACGGTTTAACTGTTTTACTTTCAGGTAATGTGATGACATCGTGAAAGGCTGTAGACGTAAAATTTGGGAACTCTGGAAAAAAAGGTCTTTATGAAGCTCCCATCGCCGTAATCCCCCTCGAATTCGTCTGTCATCTGACCCAAAAAACGACCACGAGAAGGATTATAATAACCAAGTTCGTTTCGTCGTACATAAATGCACGAGTCAGTGTCGTCAGTCTCAGTGCCATCCAACTAAAACAGGTAGTCGTACAAGACTAAACGAGTCTGGGCTGTCGTATAGGCTGCGATGACAACATTTGTGTTTGGCGAGGATTTACAGCCCTTGCCGAGTATTTGTATGAAACACAAAGGAGCTCATTGTTGATCGGTGTTTTGTCAAACACCTCTGTTTCTGGGCTCAAGAAAAGTCTATATAATGCCTCTGAAGTTACAATATAGACCGTCTGCATTAAATTTTCACGTCGATGGTCGAGTGCTCACGCAAGTTTACTAGCCTCGTCAATACACTCGGTTCACCAACCTGAAGGTTCTTGCTTGATTCAAAAAATCTATTAATTTTATCTGCAAACAATCCACCCTCTCATGTTTCAGAATTATATTGCACGACATTGTATTGCCAAATTTCATAAATAAATTTTATTTCATAACCCATTTGTACAGCCGTTTTCAATTCATCATATACCCATACTCCCTCAATTTCGCGCAAAGCAGCCTCATGTCTACACTCTTCCTGCTGTAGATTTTCACAACAAGCATTGCAGAGTGAAAACATGAGTTTTTTATGCACTTTAAGAGGTAGTACTGGGTGATAGAGAGATTGAGGCGGTAAAACTGGGCATTTCACAAGACCCTCCAAATTGCTTAAATTTTTAAAATCCATACGAATTATATCCTTACATTCATCACCCACGAGAATTTTAGAGTTCCTACAGGAAATTTACCATATTTGGAAATATAAGGATATAGTGAACAAATATCAATATACTGTATTGTTTCACCGTCCTTTACCTCATGGTTTTTATGAGGTAAAGGACGGTGAAACAATACAGTATATTGATATTTGTCGAGGATTCAGAGCGTCGTTCAATATAATGGGGTGGTCGTTTAAGTAATTTCTTATTTGAGGCGAATTTTTTTTTCAATTCGTCAAATTTACGCTCCCACATTTCTGTGAGAATGTAACCAGCCTACCTAAGTTTTTTGGACTGAGCACGGGTACGCTTGAAACGTTCGTCTAACGATTCACCGCTTTTGAGATTAGAATCACGATTAATTTTTGTACACGCGACACACTCATGCCAAACACATTCGTGTAATTGTAGGATGTGTCGGTTACCGTGATCGTCATAGTAACCATCAACCAAGATTTCCTCTGGTGTGCGGTATTCACAACACCCACTTGTGTGTCGTATCTCTTTTCGGAGCTCTCTCGCACCACCATAGTCACTCAAGGGCTTTTGTAGATTGGTTATTAGCCCTTCTGTAGTCACCAGGAGGTATAATACCAATCGTGTCTGGTGCGAAAAAGTTTTTACGATAGACACGCGAACAAGTCGAGGCTATCGTAACACTCCCGGAAAAGGGACATACACTGGCACATTTTCGAAAAATGTCTCGAAATGCTATGCATGCCCGACACAGGATCGCCACATCGTCAACAGAATATTAGACAATTTCTTTTCGAAAGTCGAATATGCAGTTAGGGTCTTTTGCGAGGGTCTCATGCCACTCGACAAAATCTTTCCTAGCTTTTTCAGACATAGTGTTTGGTGAGTAAAACTCGGAAGGAGGTAGAGGACCCTTGTAATAAATGTGATCGGGTGTATTAAAAAGGTGGGGAAACGTACCCTTTTTATTATCATTGAGCCCAAAAGCCTTTGGTTATTTGCTCAATGACATGTGTAAGTAATTTAGGCTATCAATGAATTTTGTACGCCCCAAGTGCATCGTGATTATGTTGGTGCCATTTGTTATAACGTCAGGGCGAATTCTGGTACCTTTTTTCTCCACAAGGTACTTCAAAATAAATTGTGCGTCAAAAACTTTTGCATTGTGAGCAATGCAAATTATTTGGCTCAATTTATTTTGCTGTCTTGTGACCAGCTCTACAAATTGCTCGACTGCAGTTTCACCTTCGAAAATATGTTGGCGAAAACCACAGTTTTGGCGAATTTTCTTCATATTTTCTTGGGTTATACATTCAGTACTAACCCTTCGAGAAACACAGAGATTTCGCTTGTGTACATTGACACTGGGATCACCAGGTAATTTATCGCACTGCTGAGTTTCAAAATCGTAAAAAATAAAGCCTATTCGTTCTTTGTTTTTTGCGACTTTATCTAAAACAGGTGCGATAAAACACTGGTGTTCAATGTTACGCCGACATTTGCAACTATTGCAATATTTTTTCCCACATTCGTGGTTTCTGTCATACCACATATTAACGAAACGCGTGCAACCGGTACAAATGCGCAATGCATTACAAAATGAAGTTTGTTCGGAAAAAGATTTTGGGGTCAGATGTTTTTCGAAACAAATCTGCCCATGAAAATACCGATTTCATGCGTTGCATTTAATTTGCGGTATGTGAGCATTCTCCGCACTAGTTTGGCATGGGGGTGTCGAGTGGCTAGCAGCGCACGTTTGGGAGCATCGATAACCTGCCGGGTTATCATAAGCCTTGTTTCAGGGTATGCAGAAACCCACACTGCTTGCTGCCGATGTTAAGTTCAAAATTCGGGGAAAATGCCTATCGCTTAACATAATATTAGGATTATGTAGGGCAGTTTGACCTGTTTCCATTATGAGAGTCGATCCGTCATAAAAAGTGGACTAAGTGCCTTTTCGAAGGTGGAAAATTCATAAAGTATAATTGCAATCCTATCGGGGATAAGATACAATTGAAACTCCCATTTACGATATAGCGCACCGGAACGAATCGTACCTCGCTTGGCGTAAATGCGAGCAGCTATGATTGACCGCGGTAGCCACAAATTGTCCTTGCTGTCGATCGTCAAAAGTGACCGTTTCTTCACATCCGCGTGGGTTAGACGAACGTTTCTCCGACCCGTACCGTGCTCATCCTTCACCCAATCGACATTTATTATGAAGGATTAATCTATTATAAAATCCTCGTTGCTTTGATTGACACTAAAGAGTAACCTCCAAAAATCCGCGAATGAATGTTGATGTTAAGGTCTGAATGATATACCCCCACCACTCTTTTTGAAATAATCTGAATCAAATTTTATACCCACCCTATCGCTATCGCTTACTTTTTCTATTAAATAAGCATACAAAGCCCTAACCGCGTTTTCACAAAATTCGACTTCACCGGCCCGATTATTTTCCGGTTCATTAATTTTAACCTTAAGCTCGATACCACTCAGGTTAAATTCAAGGTAAAAATATGACTTCTCATCAATTGTGGGGGAAAAAATCTCTCTCTCTCTCTCAATGAACTCATACAATTTTCAAATATTCGAAAAAAAATGTTATTAAAAAAAAAAAAATTCCCAAAGGAAAAGGCACGCTTAGTTTAACAAAATTCATCTTTTATTTTGAAACAGATAATTGAAAAGAAGAATATCGTTAAAATCTTTAATTCTTTACACTCTTCTTAAATTAATAGAAGCGAATTAATCATTTTGTCGATTGAAATGTAAAAATTCTACTTTATTATGTAAAAAAGTGTACTTAATTTTTCAACAAAAAAGAAAATTAAAAAAAAAATTGTATCATAAATTCAACCAAATTATTCACTCATTTGTATGCAGATAATTTTGAACATGGATTATCGTAAAAATGTGCAAATGTTTTTGAAAAATTCTACTTAATATTTCAACAAAAAAGAGAATAAAAGCGATAAATTTTTAACCTTAATTTAATTAAATTATTCATTCATTTTTGAAAATATAATTCTAAACATGAATATCGTAAAAATGTTTTATTCTTCTTTATACTCTTTTAAAATGATAAGAGTGAATGAATAATTTTCATGAGTAAAATGTAAAAAATTGTACTTGGGGAGGCGTTGAATCCGATACACGAACTATACATTAAAAAAAATTAAGACTCGTAGACTCCACAAACATGTTGTACGCTAAGCGTAGCGCACTATTTGCCACTAGTAATTGAGATATCCGGAATATCTTATCCGGATCACAGGTAACCAGAATATTATGCGGATAAAATAAACACTCCGCGTCTGTTAACCGATGAGCAATAGCCATCAGGCTATATACTAACTCCTCGATTTTCATCATTATTATTCGGGGTTTTTGAGGTTAAAAATTAACGTGTACTTTACTCAAGACGATTGAGCAAAAACTAATCCCTGAGAATTGAAGGGTGAGTATTTGAGATGATACCACGAGGGTACTGCAGGATGAACCATCAAGTGTTGAAGACAATTTAAGTGTTGATATTGTTATCGATTTTATACCAGCGCGAACTCAAAGGAATGTTAAAAAACCAATACGTTATGAAGCTTAAGAAACGCCTCGAGGGCGAGTTGTGATGAGCGTGGCCGATTGTTGGAAGCTTTCGCGGGTTATCGAAACTACGAATTGTAGAGGGCGCGAGAAGCGTGGTTGGGAGAAGGCAGATTTTGTGAGCGTTGAAATCGAGCGGATGTGCGCTGGTGCCAAACGAGACAATTTGTTTAAAGAACATCACTTTATTGATTATGATCATTAAGTTTAGGAAAGGTATATTAAATAATACAATCAATTTAAATAATTACTTTTTTTACTTGCTTTTATAATGAATGATTTAGAGGTTATACAGTAAACGAAACTATGAAAATGCAGTCTAAGCTCCGAGCATTGCCGCTTTCGGGGCTGTAGGGGGATATAATTCCAAGAAGCCATAAGCCCCCACTCTCAGCGCTGTCACGCTCTAATGCGTGGAGAAGAATGCAGCTGACAAACTCCGAGCATTACCGCGCGTCGGTGAGGTTAAAAATCTATCTCGAAAATCGTTGTATGTACCTAGTGTACATTACATGTGTAAAAAAGTGATTCATATTGGATTATTTCGTTATAAACCCGAGCTTAAAGGTATGTAAAACATAAAAATCGAACATTAGCTATGATATGTTCGCTTCTTAGAAAAATTTAAACAAAGCGTAAAAATGACAAACATTTGACTTAACTTTCAACGTAAGCTGTGAAATCTCGTGCAGTATATTAACAATAATTAATAACTGTGTCATATTGCTTGTTTTTTTAAACAAAGAGAAACTCAAATATCGAATTGTCAATTATAAGCTCAATTCGATGTCACGCGTGTAATAGTTTTAATTATAACGATACATGTAAAACGTGAAACAAAAAAATGAAAAGCTTCTTTTTTACAGCAGTGAGAACAGATATTCGTTCATGTGAAAAATGGAAATTCACTCTTTCACTCTTTTCCACGTTTTGCACTGCGCAATAATACTGCGAGCAGTTTTATCATAGGAACGCATATTATATGAGCTGAAATCAGACATCTGATATCTTTAGAACGCGATTCTATAATTTTTGATGGCTTTCTTCAGGTTTTAAAGTTCACATTTCATGTTGAAAATTCATTCAGAAAATCTTTATCTGATGTATAGAATTCCTGAAAATAAAATAAGAATTGACTTGAATGTTGGACGTTGAGTACTAGCCTGCTAGTACCGAACAACTTCAAGATGTTGCCCGAAAAAAACCTTCAGATTCGGCCGTTTCGTTCCCGGCAATCTTCGGAGCGTTAGCTATGAAATTCATCGGTCCTCGCAAGTGACACTAAATTGGGGGTAGCGCTCGAACGAGAAATCGGGTAAGCGGCAATGCTCAGTGCGGCAATGCTCGGAGCTTGGACTGTAGTTAAAAGTATTTTTAAATTTCAATACTAAAATCTATTCTTATAATATAGCTAAATACGGTTATTTCAATTAAAAAATTATTATTAGAATTTTAAAAATAAGAGGGAGAATATAGTTTAATCAAATACTCCAAATTTGTTATGTGACAGATATTGAATAACTGGTTGAAATGCCCTCACAGCAATAGGACATAACGGGATATTCCATGGGTCCCATTTATCTCCCAGGTTGTCTCAGGCATATTCCGCAAGGCGGAAATCAGGATATCTCGGGGGTAATCCCCAGAATATCTTCTAATAATTTTGTATGATATTGATTCAACTATTTGATATGACAAAGTTAATCATATCCATATCCCTATATTAAAGAATATGTAATTTGGAAGCTCTTGCTAGAGTTCAGAAAGTAAATAAGAAGGAGGAAGCGGAGATTTATGCAATTAAATAGAAAAAACTAGGAGTAAATTTGCATTTTTTTTATTTAGATGTTTAACGTCGCATCAACTACATGGTCATAAGCGACGAAAGGCGTAAATCTTGTGCAGGTAATTTTGTATGTTTACCTCCTAGTATAGGTAGAAGATAACTATTACCATTAGTAGAATTTGAATTGTCTGCTGTTACCTGTTCGCACGGGTAAACAGTAAATATCAACGTGAGTTAGGAGTAACTGTTATTGCACGCAGGAATAAGGCATTATCTATAATTTCCTTAGTTTTTTGTTATTTGGAAAGCGATGTGCTCCTTTATTTTTAGACGCAAGTACCGCATACCCTACTGAAAAAGCCTACATAGTAAACTACATGGAAACCTATGTGGGAACCCATATGGGATCCTTTCTTGAATTCCTGTCTCAAATTACGATCTGTGATAGGATGGGAAATATTTTCTGGGTTTCCACATGGGTTGTTATACAAATACCGTTATGGGAACCTATACATTCCTCCTTCATGAAATCCCACATGGGATTATAACATTTTTTCAATGAAATATGTTTTGGAAGTCTTGAGTGCATAGACAGCAGTCTTAAGAACGCCCCAAAAATACTGCGTAGCCGTAACTTTCATGAAAAAATACTGCGCACTCCTTAAATATTAATTGCAAACCCATCCATGTAGAAACCTTCATAAACCCATAATAAGAAACGATATAGATTTCCATCATATATTCCTATCTCGGATCGTTATTTGAGATAGGAATTAAAAAAAGGATTCCATATGGGTTCCCACATAGGTTCCAATGCAGTTTAATATGTAGGCATTTTCAGTAGGGTAATGAGCAATTATCCTCACAACGTTAGCAAATACAGAAGAATTAAAAAAAAATACACAAAAAAGTGTGGGATTTAAATAATTGTTTCAAAAATTAAAAGAAAAAAATTAGTTTTTACTTTCTATAAGATAGAAAAAACTTACATGGAAGCTATTTCCCTATAAAGCATGTATAGCTTCCGATTATGTTTATGGTTTCACATGGCAGCTTATTGACCTAGGCAAAATTCTTGACTAGGCCATTCGTAAACTAACTCACTCTCTTTTCTTCTTTAGGAATTTCAATATTTAGATTCTTTTTGAGCTTACATTCTAGTTTCAGAAAGTAATATTAACCACAGACTACAGAACTGGGTTGAAGCGTCACTTCAAACGAAAATAAAATTATGCTCCTAAAGTAGTCAGCTACTTCATGGATCAGGGCCAATGCGTTCTTTCAATATATATATATATATATATATATATTCGGTTTCGGTTTCTATTCCTTTTGAATTTCGGTTTCGGTTTCTATTCCTTTTGAATAGAACTGAAGGGCCTATGACAAAGCCACCGAACGCGTCCTCGGGTTAACTCTAATTCTCAATTGAAAGATGTTGATGAAGTCCGGGACTTCTTGCCCTTCAAATCTAACCTGCATTGTTTTGGATTGGACGAGATCCCCTTTATCGTTCTTAAATAGAAAACGTCGAGCACTTAGAACCGCACATTTAGAGCTAGTAACCGAATATCTAGTTATGTCCTCGCTAGTAATTTCGAAAGGAATGTCACGCACGATGCCTTCGCGAGCAATCCGGTAATTCGGAACAAAAGCAATGAGATCGGATTTCTCTAAAAGATCCTTACTCTCAACAATCTTGTTCGCACATTTAGCGTCGTAGCATTCAACAAGAACTCGAGAGTAACCCGATTTTTGAATATCTTTAATTAGACCGGGAAAGGAGGTGTGTAGCGTTTTCCCCACCACCATTACATGTTTAGGATTGCACTTATCCTTGGGTTCTACCGTTACGAAAAAAGGTCCTTTATTATGGATTGTATATCGATTTTTAAGTAGCTGATCCTGGGAGTTAAAGGCTTCGGAGTCAGTTGTATGCTGAAGTTTACTTTTTTCGTTGCGAGGAGGAACATTAAGATGAGAGGAGTCCCGCTTCTCCCGTCTCCTGCTTGTAGAGTTAGCGTTATGAGAGGGGGGTTGGGTTGGGAGGTGAGCCACATTACTTAGATCTTGTGAGTTTTGAGACTGATGGAACTCGTTGCTAAGATTTTTAAGAGACCTATCTAGCACATTTGCGTCCAACATTACGTTTTGGTTCAAATCTTCAAAATCCATTTGGTTGTTTTCTGAACCTTCATTATTCAGGGAATCCGAGGTCCCTGTTGCATCCGCCATTTTATGGCGCCGCGGCCGCGTGGCCTTATTACTCAAAAACCACCTACCTGCGCTCGGTGAGATTGATTAGCGATCCAAGAGTGAAGAAAAGGAATAAATGAAAAAGAGGAAGAGGCATAAACTCTTGAAAAGTACGTCACGCCAAACTTGTTGGAGTGATGATAAAGCCTTGAGAACTCAGGATCATAGAGCAAACGAACTTCCCTTGACCGCAGTCCGAAAAGCACTCCCAAGCCAGCATTTGAGTAGTGGGGATGTGTCTACGAAAAGCACTCCCTCCACTTGCCACAACATTTTTAGCCACGAGCCAGTGGAACTCACGAATACGTCACGTACAGTTGTGTGGTAAGTGGTGGGGCTGACTTTCGTAGGCCTCTCGTTCGGTCTCCGTGTACGCTTGTCATGCCTATATTTGTAGCTTAATAACAAGAAAAGTAATTAACTTAAGCAATTTCTCATTATTGGAAATGAACCATACAGCCACCACCAATTCAGGCAAATCTCCTTGAATTAATTTTCAGTTTTCCTAATCGGAACGAAATTTAATGGCTGTGTGGTCTGAAATATAAGAAATTCAGCCGGTAAATGTTTATGACATTTGTGATATTTGTGCAATACTTATTCGAATAGGAGATTATACCAGAAAAAATGACGTAAAGTGACGCAATATGCAGCGGCATTGCAGATACAACAATAAGCAAGAAGATTAGGTCAGCAATAAAGATATGATCAGCCAACTGTTGGTAGAAAAGTTTGGCCGAGCTCTGGCTGGCAAAGTTGGCACGAATTTGGACCGATGGAAAATTTGCACGTAGGACCATGTGCGAATTTTTTTCGGCACCTAGAATAAGACCGTGGGTCCAGAGTCGGGCCAACTTTTCTAAAAGAGGATTTTGGGATGGTTTGTTATGTTCCTACTCTGGTATAGAACAATGTTACGCATCCTGTATATACTTAATGTGACATAATTTAAACACTCTAAGACAATTTTACATAATTTACGCGATGTTACACAATATTGCATGATGTGCCCAATGTAACATAACGTTACACAATGTTTTCGTGCATTCAGCAAGGAAAAATACTTCTGAAATGACACATCGGGCACATCACATTTCATGAATATATCTAGATGACATTTTGTTAACCAGTGCACGGCCCCATGTGCCAATTTGCCATCCGTCCAAAGTCGGACCAACTTTGGCAGTCAGAGCTCGGACATGCCGAAATGATAACGATGGGTCGACCATTTTTGACGACTCTTCGCTAAAAATAAGTTAACAAGGTTGCACCACATTTGGCTACATAAAGTCGGCCCAACTACCGAAATGATAACTACAGGCCGATCTTTAATGCCGACTATTGGCTCATTATACCCTACTAAGGTTGGGTCAACCACTGTTGGTTGCTGATGTTAAAAAACTGAGCTCACTCAAGAAAAAGTAAAAAAAAACCATAATAATAATAGGTAAGCCTTGAGCTTTACTCTCATGACTTTGACGGCTTTTTGGCTGCAGCATTGCTTCTGATAGGGTTTCCCATGCCAGAGAGACAGAACGAAGAGGAAAGGGACTAAGTGAAACACCAAAACCCATAGAAAACATGGAGAGTCTTTCAAACATTTTGATACGCTTGTCGCTTACCGAGGATCTTCGGGACGCCCCTAGAGCCACTGCTGGGAGACACCTGATGATGATCCAGTACCACCACATCCTCCAGGGGTAGATAGCCTGATTCAACCAAAGGCAAAAGCAGAAGTTCATCAATGGAAAAGACGATTGAAATGGTAAGATACGATCAGCGATGTAATGCGCTTTTATTTTTTGGCAAAGAAAAGTGGGCAAAATGTAAGGAGAGAACATCACTGGCTCTTGTTGCTTAAGTACCCAAAGCCAGTCACAAGAATAAATGAGCAGAATCTAGCAGACCAAAAACGCTCAATATCTGTAAACAGATTGCTTTCGGATGTTGAAATAGCTGCCATCAAAATGGAAGTGGAACAGCAGCTTCCTATTGATGAACTCTCTTTGGAAAATATGGAAAACTAAGACTTGATTGTAGCTGAAGGTATAGGTGCTAGAGACAATATGCATTAAGTATCGGATCCACTAGAACCACATTCGGAAATCAATAACGTTGATGTACACAGCGCAATCCCAGAAAAACTACAGCATTTTGAGAGGAATTTTGGCTATGCTTTACTAGAGTTCAGGCATGTAGAACCAACACGAAGGCATTTTCTGCCCAAGATGAACTTCACAAAGGATCTGCGTACACTAATAGAATACCTTAATAGTAAGGTTTTACCTATGTATTCGAACGCATTACTAAGTGCGTTAGAGGTGCAAACTCTTGCGTATTGTGCAGCTGTGGCAGACGTTAGAACGTTGGGCCACAGAACTAGGCCTACAAATGCAGTCTTTGCCCCACAAAGGAATCGAGATTCACCATCGAAGATCAGGTTCGATATGGATCTCAGCAAAGTAAGTTGCAAATTGGGTCGATTAACTTAATATAAGAAAGGAAATAGAACGAGAAAGCTGATACACCACGTTACTAACATCATCCACCCTCGGTACATCGAGCTATTGACGCCAGCAATATTGGATCAGATTAAAAACTCTCAAAAGCAAGGAATTGAAGTTCTTACTCATATACTGCGTCGATACAAGAAAAGCAATGCAAGAAGGCAACAAAATCGAACCTTTTAGACAGATGAAATAAGGTTCTAGCGTGAACTGAGTGTCAAACAAAATAACCAGCAAGACACCGAAGTCCCTTATTTGAAAGACATGATTAACTGCTGGTGGCGTGTTTGGGGAATAAGGTACAGAAGCAATTTAGACGCTGCGTGGTTCCAACTAGAGAAAGCAAGCAATAAGCCTGAAATGGAGCTGATTAACATCACAACTTCAGATGTGTCAGCGTTTTTGAAAAGGGAAAGCTACTAGAAAGTCCTAGGCCCGGAAATGGTGCACAACTTCTGGTACAAGTACCTGACGAGTGTGCATCCTGCGTTGGCAAGGTGCTTTTAGAGATCATCGAACACCCAGATCTGATGACAGGCTTTATGCTCAAAGGTACTACGTATATCAGGGGTCTTCAGCGAGGGGAAATTCAGTCATATTTACTCCCGAGCCAGATGTCTCAAAAATGACATCCTTACAGAAGAACAAAATGGATAATGTAAAAACTCGCGGGGCAGTAAAGAGCTAGTGACCTTAGATGCTGTTGCTATGACGCAAGCTCGTAAACATCAAAGAAACTTGCACATGGTATATACTGACTACAAGCAAGCGTTTTCTTCCATACCACACGACTATTTGCTTGAATTCTTAAAAATTTACAAAACTTACCCACGCATCATCAACTTTCTAAGTCGTGCGATAATGCTTTGGGGTACAAGAATCACGTATTGTGATAATGGACAACAAACGATAACTAGATCAATTCGCATTACGAATAATATGGTTAGTAATATGGTTCTGTTAAGCGTTGAACCCATTGAATAAAACACGGAATAACATGTCTTATGGGTCCAGAATACATGATAATGAGGATGGTCATTAAGTAACCCATCTTCTATACATGGATGACCTGAAGCTATACGCTAGTTCAGCTCAGAAACTGCATTAAGTGATCGATGTCACAAAGCAGTTTTCCAATGATATCTACATGGAGTTCGGTCTAGATAAATTTAGAACAGTGCATTTAACCAGAGGAGAATTCGGGACCGCAGAGCTAGAGATCGATTTCGAGAATGACATCGAGGCAGTGACTGAGGGTGAGTCATATAAATACCTGAGTATATTCGAATTTATTCGCTAGAACTAAGAACTTTTCAGCGCCAGGGTCAGATAAAATCAACTTCTTTTGGTGGAAGAAGTTCACTTCTACGCATCAACATCTGATCCGTATATTTACTATTTTCTTAAACGAAGAAAAACCCGTGTTGCGCTTGTTAGTGGAAGGACGCACGATACTGATCCCTAAGACCAGAGATTTGTCGAATCCAAAGAACAATAGACCCATAGCTTGTTTAAACACCAGTTACAAGCTATTCACTGGCATCCTCAAAGAGAGGATATTAACATCTATCGAGCCAGTATGGAGTGCAATAGAGGAACAACGTGGATGTGAGAGGGAGCTGGCAGGTTGCAGGGAAAACATGTTAATGGGCAGGTGTATTACATTCGACTCGATCCAGTATCGACGCAATCTGTCCATGGCTTGAATTGACATTCGATAACACGAACCGTGAGCTGGTTATCAAGCTCCTTGATTGCCTGGAGGTACATACAAGAATAGTGAGATGCATGAAAGAGGTTATGCTCTTGTGGCGGACAATATTGGTCGTAACATGTGACTTTTACCTCTTGTGCTCCGAGGCAATAGCTCTGGATACTTATGTTGCCCGCCGAATAGAAAAGAAAATCAGGTCAACTACCTTTTATACATGGACGACCTTAAACTATTTGCCTCTTTAGAACAGGAACTTAAAATCCTTGTGGTGGCGGTAAATAGGTATTATGAGGCGATTGGCATGAGCTTTGGAATAGACAAGTGTGTCTGCGTCCACCTACACAATGGAAGACTAGGAACTACATCATCGCGTGATGATCAGGATGTTCAACTCATAGGTGAAAATGCCATTCAACAACTTGGTAATGGAGAGACATATGCATATCTTGAAAAACTGGGCCGAAGCACACGCAAGATGATGACAGTCTATCGAAGTCATCACCCTAGATTTTCCGTGCCTCGAATATATCTTCCTCGAAATAAAGTGGGTAGAGGTTTGCTGAGCTTGGAGTGTCTTGATCGAAGAATGGTTCTGGCTACAGCCTACTTAGTTCTAAATAGCACAGATTCTCTTATGCCCGTCTTTTACACCTTTGGTGCTCAAAAGTCGTGTACAGGAAGCAGAACATTCGCTTCTACTAAGAGAAAAGGCTGACAAGTCCCTTAACGGTAAATTCTTCGGCATTATACGTAGACAAGAGCTATCGACGGGTTTGTCCAACATTTTTCTCAAGTCTGCTGGATTGAGATCCGAGACTGAGTGATTTCTTTTTGCCTGTCAAGATGGCGTTATAGATACTTTAGTTTACCGCAAGCTCATAATTAATGTAATTGTAGGCGATACCAACTGCCGGGCGTTCAAGCAAGAGCCAGAAGTACTTGGAGATGTTCTTATATGGATGCTCGAAGTATGCACGCTACGGGTGCATATAGAGACATAATGCGGCACAATATCCCTACTACACCTGGAGGCAAACTCAGACACATGTCTCCGTTTGGGTCGTTTACTGGGAATGTTCGAACATCATGTTTGACATTATTAAGTTGATATAAAAATCATTGGGATAAACTACTTTGAAAATTGCAAAATTTTTTCGATTTTTCGAAGTAAGACTTTTCACACAACTGTGCACGTGTACAGTTGTACAAATGCCATTCAAGCACGTGCACAGTTGGATAAAAATTATTAAAAGTTCAATTAATTTTATTTTATTAATTTCATTATCAATTGGTAAAAGTTTGAACTTGTCGAGTGAGCTTAGATTTCGCTTTTTTGTACACCTCAAACGTCGTGAACTTGGTTCTAGAGGGGAAATGGTGATGACGACCACTAATCTCCATGCACGCACACTGTTAGAAAAGCGGCTCCTATAAGGATAAGTATATCTCGCGGTACACCCTGTGTAAATTTTTAACCTGGGTGTTTATTAAATTGCTATGAACAATTAGAAATTTATTTTTAACACCTTCTAATTTTAGGTTACCATCACTTTATTTTCATTTTCTCCGAAAAATATTGGTTAAGTGCATTTAAATGTAGCAAATAAATAAGATTTAACTTTTGTTCGCTAATTTATTTATAAAAATTTAAATTTTTGTTTTTTTAAATTAATACTACTGGACATCATTTTTATTAAGTGTTTGCCTCGACGTGGGCCATTTTCGAGTAACACAAACATTTTTTTGACTAAACAGCAGTCTTGAAGAGTAAAAAAAATTATTTTGTTTATTAAATAAAAAATTTTTAAGAATATTTTCCAAAATATCATCCGTTGTAAAGGTGTGGAATTTAATACACTTTAGTAATAAAAAATGTCCAAATCGGATTAGTAGTTTGGTCTGAAAATTGATTTGTCTGGAGATGATTTTTTCCCCCACTCTGCGGTGGTGATGGTGAGCTACAAGATGGTCATTCAGATCTCACTAATCAAACAGCTGGCGAGTAAGAACATCTGCAACAACCGGTAAACAGTGGAACACCAACTGTGCCTGCTGAGGATGCTTTGGCTAGCTTTAGCACACAATGAAAGAGGAATTGATGCGTCTCTATTATGACTGTGCGAAGTTTGAGATCAAAAGCGAAAAGGGATACAAATTCAGGACAAAGTTTGCTATAAAGTATCCTCACATACAAGCAGTTTGAGTGGAGAAACGTTGGTCATGAACATCAGTTGAAAGGAGCTGCATTACATGATGAAGCAGCGGCAATTTAAGTTCTTGCTCAACATGATGATGACCCAGTACCACCACATCCTCCAGAGGCAGATGGCTTGTTTCAACCAGAGACAAAAGCAGAGCTTCAGAGGAAAGCAGGCGATTAAAATGGACATACCATATAAAGAAAGATGTTATGCGTCTTTATTTCTTGTTGGAGAACAGTCAAAAGAATAAAGGAACATAATTCAGTAGAACACAAACGCTCAATATCTATAAGCATACTGCTTTCGGCTGATGAAATAGCTGCCATCAAAATGGAAGTAGAACAGCAGCCTACTATTGATAAACTTCCTCTGGAAGGTGTGGAAAATAAAGACCTGTATGAACCTGAGGGCATAGGTGCTAGGGATAATGAAGATCAAGTACTGGATCCACTTGGATTACATACGGACATTAGAGTTTCCATTAATGTAAACAACGAAATCCCAGAAAATCTGCAGCACCTTGAAGGGAATTTTGATCGAGCCCTACTAGAGCTCAGAAATGTAAAACCAACACAAAGGCATTACTGCCCAAAATGTACATCACAAAGGATCTGCGCGTACTGAAAAGTACAATACCCAAACAGCAAGGTTTTTTCTGTGCATTTTAACGCCACACTAACTGCGTTAGAGGTGCTAACTCTTGTGAATTGTGCAGCTGTAGCAGCTGTTAGAACGTTGGGCCGCAGACCTAGGCCAGAAAATGCAGTCTTTGCCCCAGGAAGGGAACGAAATCCACCCTGCAAAATCAGGCTGGATATTGATGACGGCAACTTAAGGTGCAAATTGGGTCGATTGACCTAATATAAGAAAGGAAATAAACATTGACATCAGAAATTATAATTTCGACCGATAGCCTATCTTCCAATAATTTGTAAGTGCCTTACGGCTATCATTGTAATCTTAAAGATTACAAAATTTGCCCACGGATCATCGACTTTCCACGCTGTGCGCTGATACTTTGGGGTACAAGAATCAAGTATGTTGATCGTGGACAACCAAGGTTAACGAGATAAATACGCATTACGACGGGTATCTATCAAGCAGACTCCTTTAGTGCATTATGGTACTGCTTAGCGTTGAACCCATTCAGCAGAACACTAAACAGCATGTCTTATGTGTTCAAAATAAATGATAAAGAGGATGGTCATTAACTGACCCATCTTCTATGCATGGATGACCTGAAATTATACACTAGTTTAAAAAACAAACTGCAGCAAGTGATTCATGTCAGAAAGCAGTTATCTAATTATATCTACATGGATTTCAGACTAGATAAATGCTAAACAGTGCATTCAACTGGAGGAGAATTAGGGACCGCAGAACTAGAAAACGAGCACGAGAATGACATCGAGGCTATGGCTGAGGGCGAGTCATGTAATTCCCAGGGTATTCTTGAATTTAAGGGTATTCAGCATACGATGGTTAAGAAAACCGTAATAACTGCCTTCACTACAAGTCTCCGATCGGTTCTGAAGAGTTCTTTCAACTCGGCAAACAAGATGAGGGTAACCCCTATCCTAACGCACTACTTTGGGCTCATAAAATGGCCGAACACTAACCTTAAAATGTTAAACAGAACCATCCGCGTAGAAATGACGAAGCATCGAATGCACCACAGTAAATTGGCGATTGAGAGGGTAGTTCAACCACGAAATAGGGGGTAGGGGCATTTTATATGTGAAGAAACTGTGTAAGTTACAAGTTATAGAGTTCCGAGACTATTATAATAGCAGGCGCGATGTTGCGATATACAACACCATCTGTAAAGCGGATCTTGATTACACGCCCTTTAATTTGTACTCAGGGGAGGCCTTGAATACCATGGCAGAAACCATACAGGAATTAAAAACATAATGGTGAATAAAAACCCATGCGCGGTAAGCACTTCAAAACATGTCAACATCAGAAATTATCACAAAGATGTGTTACATCAGGACGTTGTTGACCGGTGTCGATTCTGTCGAGGTGCCAACAAATTCATCATAATTGATGGTTGTCGCATAATGGCTCAGAGAGAATATAAATGCAGACATCATTATGTGGCGGGCATTATACATCAAAAAGTTGCCCTAAACCTAGGACTCTTAACAGAATGGATGCTTTTCTATAGATATATTCCAGTGCCCGCTTTAAAAAACGAAGATTACCTCTTATATTGGAATGTTACTATCAAGGTGGATCATTATATCCGAGCTAATCGACCCGACGCGACATCGTGATGCGTGAGAAAAATGGCAGAAGAGAATTCATTATCGACATTGCTTGTCCATTTAACCGGAATTTTCAGGCAACCGATACAATCAAGATCCATATGTATAGCAAGCTAAAACATCAAATAAAGACAATATGGACGAACGTGAAACATCATATTGTAATTTCAGCGACAAGCAGTGTGCAGTGTGGACGCAAGATGCACTGAACATCTAAAAATTTATGAGTCAGTAGGGTACTGACAACAGCTCAGAAATCGGCTTCCTTGAACACCTGTCGCATTGTAAGAACCTTCCTACGTCATCGGGAAGTAGGCGACTAAGAACATGTAATGTAGCAGATGGTAGCTCTAAAAAAGCATCTAAAGGTGCAAAATGTCACCTTTAACGCTCGCAGCATTTGTGTGAGGACAACATCGGTAAAAGACGATGCGATAAAAGACGATGATGAAAAACCGGGTTCACCCAGGAACAAGTTAAAAAAATTAATGATAAAACTTCTTGTGATGTCCAGCAAGAGCCAGAAACACTTGGACAATTTCTCAGTGCATGCTCAAAGTATGCACGCTACAGGTACATAGAGCGACACAATTTAGTTTTGATACTTTTGACATGTTTTACATATATAGTTAAAAGTTTGTCAGAAGGACAACTGCGGGATTTCACCGGGAGCGGGTGCCATTCCGGCAAAAGTCTCGTGCAGCCTGAGGACACAGAGCGACTCAAGTACCACCGCCTTCTTCCAAGAGCACCGATGATCAGAACGACTAGCTCAACAGCATATTCCGGATTTAACCATCGCAACTCCCTTATAACGTTATATGTCTCTTTTTTCATCCTCCTTGGCTGTGATGTTTTTGTCGGCTGGTGACGAAAATTCGATAACGAACATATTTCGTTTTTGAAGTCAAGAAGAGCTATGTTAGACCTCGAGTGTGCAACAGAAACATTTTCGACAATTTTCCTAGGAGCTTTTGGCGGAGCGGTATTAGGGCTAATGCCGTCGGAGTGACTTGTTATTGCACTTGTTAGTGCCGCATTGTACCTGTGGATGCACGTCGTTCTCGCAAGATATGGACAACTACATAGTATGTATTCTAGATGTTCAGGGTGTACATGACACGCTCTGCAGCTATCATCGGGAATGTTTCAGCTCGAAATGTGGCGACGATATGCTAAAGTGGAAATGACAACTCGACAACAAGTAATAGGTCAAACAGACGTTCAAGAATACACTTAAACAACACAGATATAGATTTGGAATCTAAATAATAATTCAAATAATGAAACAATTCCAGCAACTTTTTCTCCGTTCGGAATAATGCAAACCCCCTTTCAGATAATGACTAATTGGCCGATCAAATTCAGAAAATAACCAAAAAAAAAGAGTCTCGCGCATTTCATAACGGAACTTAAAATATTTAAACGTGGACATAGAATAAACGATCGCGATATTTTGGAAAACCTAAACGCGTTACTAATCGAGGACGAAAAAGATTGGTATTCCATAAGTAAATCTTCTTGGAGATCATTATCCAACTTTTGCGAGGATTTCAAAGAAGCTTATTTTGACGAACAATTTTCACAAGAAGTTAAACAAAAAATAAAATTCTGCAACCAAAAATGGACCCAAGACATCCACTCTTACTTGACAGAAATTAGAAAATTTGTTACAAAACTTTACCCTAGAAAAAACCTGGAATGGAAATTGCGCAGAACGTACGAAAACTTAAGAATAGAATATAAAATGTACACTCAACGTAATGACTTTGAAACTTTTGAAGAATTAGAAGACTTGGCGAAGGAATGGGAAACTCAGCTAGCCAAATCCAAAATCCGAGGGCAAGTAATACAAATAATCGAACCTAAAATCGAAGATAAAACTGAACAAAAGCGTAATAATAGCAACGGGGATAAAACCAATCCAGAAAATGTTAAAGATGATAACAATGAAAATAATAATGGTAAAAATAATAACCAGAGCGGATATCAAAACCAAAATTGCTAGGGTAGAAAACAATTTAAATAATCGATACGCACCCACCCATTTCGGATTTCTATTCCAACCTTTCCCCTAATCAATATCAACAAAACTTCAGACACAGATTCCCATCTGGTTTCCAACCTAGATTCGAAACAAATTTCCAAACTAGATTCCCAAATAGTAGACCACGATACCCATTTAATCCTTATAACCAAATGTTACCAATGTTTAATGAAATGTCATTAGGGCAAAATCAAGGTCAAAGTAACTCAATGATTGATTTCCCAGTAGAAAAAGCATGAAAACAGGGAAACTGGAAGGGCGGGTTTTCATTTGATGAAAAAATTCGAGAATTAATTATTTCGTATTTTGGTTGATACATGTGCCACACATTCGTGCGCTGGCAAGGAATTGCTGGAAAAAACCCAGAATTTCAAACATTCAATTTTTGAACCCGTTTCGCGAAAATTCATGGTCACGAACGGAGAAACGGTCGATATAATTGAACAGTTAGTAATTCCAATTATAATCGGGAAAAGAAAGAAACACTTAATGTTCAGGTTAGTCCCAAAATTAAAATCTGTAGGCATTTTAGGCACAGACATGCTAAAAGCCCTACGGAAGGCCCCAGATTATGACTCAGAAACCTGGTGGTTACCAGGGTGTCCTCCCATCCGCTATCCTATGGAAGTTCATTCAAATGCTTTACCCCTCCCATAATTAATGATAAAAACGAAACTAAATCTAACATTAAAGTAAAAGAAAGTAAGGAAATGAAAAATGTAAATACTAGGGATAAACCATTAACTAAAAAAGAAGTTAAATATAAAAATGATAAACTAAAATTCGGAGGTAGTATTAACCTCAAAAGTACTAGAGAAAGTAACACAAACAGTCCAACACTGAAAGATAGCGAAATCCCTCTAGTACTTATCAATCTCTATCAATCCTCAAAAATACAAAACGTCCAAATTCCTAAAAAAAAAACCCTACGAAGGAAATCCCAAGCCTAATAAGCATCCCCACGATCAACAAATTCCAACCCCTAGAGAGCATCCCCATCGAAGACACTAGCGACAACTCAAGCACACAAAACTCATTTAGTTTAAAGAAACCGAAAATCAAAAGGAAAAATGAGGAAAATAAATTAGGGAAATTTTTTTACATCAGTTATTATGAGGACACATATAAGGATAGCAATAGTAATATTTGGGAAAATAAAAAAATGACTAACAGAAAAAAGGCGAAAAATGAATCTCAAAAAGCAAATGATGAAATGAAAATGAAAATGAAATAAAGCAATAAGATTAAATAATATTTCGGATAGGTTAGGAAAAATCGATGAACAAAATTATTGTCCGACAAAATATTGCGAAGATATTGTTGAGCTTAACGAAAGCTAACAATCACAATTAGAAAAACTTTCGGAAAACCAAAAAAATGTATATTTGGGAAAAGAAGATAGGACGATCACCTGACAAAACATAAAATTGACGTACAAGACCTGTACCCAATTCCACTCATGACAGAATTACTGGACACTTTAAGATCAGCAAAATTCATTTCCAAAATTGACTTAAAATTAGCTTATTTATAAATACCATTAGACGATAACTCGAAACCAATAACAGCATTCACAATCCCTGGAAAGGGCATGTATTAATTTAAAAGGATGCCATTAGGTTTAGCCAACGCTCCAGCCACTTTCCAGAGACTGATGGATAAAATTATAACTCCAGACTTGAAACCACACTTTTTTTGTTATTTAGAGACATAGTGACTGTGACTCAAAATTTTGATGACAGTTTAAAACACTTGAATATTGTATTAGATTAACGACAGAACAGACGACTGGTACTCTACTAAAATCAGGCAACTCACAAAAAAACCCGAAGAACGCGAAAAATCGCGAATCAGATATTCTCAACTCTATTTTCACAGAACTGACCCACTTAAATCTACTCTATTACCAGACGCAAACTCTTGGAAATTAGTCGTACTCAAAAACTTAGAGCTCAAGTTTGACCGGAAAATCACGACGAAACCCAGGATCAGGGAAAACTTACGCGAAAATTTCCGAATATTACTTCTGGCCAGAGGTATATTCGGACGTGATCAAATACGTTAAAAACTGCCAGACTTGTCAAAGAGTGAAACCTAGTAACCAAATTAAGATAGGATTAATGGGGAAAAGGGTGTCAGAAGAACCATGGACCATGGTATCAGCCAGTACCATGGGCCCGTTACCAAGTTCGAGAAAGAGAAACCCAATAAATTTTAGTTTTTGTAGACCTATTGACAAAATGGGTCGAAACGATCCCTATAAAAAAAACCTCACAGGATAACAATAGAATTAGAATTCCATAAACGTGTCATTTCGTGTTGGGGAACACCTCGGATTCTTCACACCGATAATGGCACGGAACTTGTAAATAAAACACTAAGAGACTTAACAGAAAAATTCGGTATCAGGCACAAAAAAACGACAAAATACTACCCCTAAGCAAACCCAACCGAGCGATACAATAGGACAATTAAACAACAAATTAAAACCTATTTAGATAAGGATCATTCCACCTGGGACGAACATACTAACGATTTGCAGTTCGCAATAAATACTAGCAAAAACTCGTCCACCCAACTGACCCTAGCATTTCTAAATTTAGGTCGTGAATTAGAAACAATTCAGTCCCTCAGAAAAAATGTAGAAAACGATAGCGAGATAGAGTTCTAAAGCGTAGACAAATGGACAGACAGACTAAGAAAGTTACAAATAAAAAAAGGAGAGGTTCAGAAAAATGTAGATAAAGCTAACGAAAGACAAGCTAACAGTTACAAAAAGGCAGGAAAACTATACGACTGTATGAAGGTCCTGTTATATTCGAAAATAAAATTTTCCCAACGATTTACGAATTAAAAAACCTAAAGGGAAACAGCATTCGAGAATGGAATATAAATGATTTTAAATTAGAAAACCTAATTAAAGATAATGGCCCATAGGCTTGGGAAATATTAAAGAGTTTGAGTCAGAACGACATAAATGAACTCGAAAAGAACTGTAAACAATACTCTGCACACAAGTACTTTAAAGCGACTCTAATAAATAACTTGAAAGATAACAGCATTTTGACTCTTAAGATAAGACAAAACTAACATTCCTCTTTAAGACGAAAGAAAAAAGTAAAAGCATAATAAGAATTGGAAGAAAAAAAAAGTCAAACGTTAGAAAGGAAGTACAAACAGTGGAACACAGAACCCAAAATTCTGTATCAGGAAACAAGCCTACTCTGACTATTTGTTGATAAACTAAACTATCCAGTTTAAACTGGATTCATAATTTTTATATCTGAATAAAATAATAGCAACTTAACTCAAACAAAAGCAGACTCAAAGGACAATCGACTCCAAAAACAAGATATTGTCACGATAATTTACTGCACGGACGAATTTTTCGTTTCTATTTTCATATTTGTTTCAGAAAGAAGATGACCATGAAGGTGGACCAGAAGCTAAAGAACAACGAGAGAACAGGAACTTCAAGCCCAAAACAAGAGACAATTGTAAAGAACTACAATATCAATTTTGCGAAAGAATAATACGTGAATTTAATTACATACCTTACAACGTTTTTGACAACGAACAATAATTTAAATTTAGCAAAAACTTTCAGATGAGATAGTAAATCTGGTTTTCCAAAGCGGCATCAATCTCTCTATGCACTTCACGATGTGTGGATGAACCTTTAAGCTTTCCAACAGACATATGATAAATCTGTGGGAGGTTGAATTGAAATCTTTCCGCGAATCAATCCAGGCCATCGATAGGTAGCGCTGGTAGGATGCTGTATCTTTGCAGACATATCTATCGAATAGTAGGTTTTTCCGACATCCTGCTACGCCTTTCTTTGAGACGCATTGTTCGCACATCTCTCGCCACACAGGTCTGATTGTCCGCACAGTCCTATCATTCAGGATAGCTGTAAAGATCTTACACCGTGTGTTTAGACAGGTAGGAGCATTGTGCACCCTTCCACCAGCCACTCCGGAAAATGCTCTTCTGACTTTAGAAGTGAATATATATAATAATTAATATAATAATATATACATCGACTACCTGGAGAAGGGAAAAACGATCACAGGGCTCTACTATGCCGAATTATTGGGCCGATTCGACGCCGAAATGCAGAAAAAACGGCCCCATTTGACGAAGAAAAAAGTGCTGTTCCTGCCCTATCCACCGTACTCTCCAGATTTGGCCCCGTGCCACTTTTTTTTGTTTCCCAACTTAAAAAAGTCACTCGCCGGGTAGAAATTTCAGTAGAATGAGGAGGTTATCGCCGCCACGGAATCCTACTTTGCAGACCTCCAGAAAACGTATTTTTCAGACGCGTTAAAGAAGTTGGAGCATCGCTGGGTCAAAAATGAATTGCCACTTTTCCAAAATTTTTGTTTCTCTTTTGTAGGCTAAATACTTATCGGACCGCCCTCGCAAAAAACTGAAAAGCAGTTTGAAAACGAAATTTACTTCAATCAACCTCGCCGACGTTTACGTAAAAGATTTCTCTACTTTGAACTTATATTTTTTAATAAAATTTGTTTATAAAATAAACAAATAATATCGATTTACAATTCTCAATCACTAAACATCACCGCTTATGTAATTTGAAGACGATTAGAAAGAAAAACGATCACTTTCAATCCATAAATGGTCAAACTATGCATTTGCTTATGAAATTTGTTTATAGATAAATAAATAATATCGAATGACCAATATTAATCACTAAATATTTCCATTCATATAATTTTAAGGTACTAAGTAAGAAAAGCGATTACTTTCTGCCAATAAACGCCTAAAATATGCATTTTCATGATCAAACGTGATTCTATTGATAAAATCAAGCAATTTCAACTCACAAATATACTTTGCGACCAAATTTTCAATATGTTGACATTTTTTTCACATGATCTGTTTATAACAATTAGATTCAATATCCTGTAAATTATTTATATTCTTTGGATACTTTCTTCATTCATTTTCGTCGAAAATGGGATTAATTAAGTTATTGATTTGAAGATAAAAAATAATGATTAAAAACTGTGTCATTTTCGCTCGTTGTTCATTTATATCAAAAATATAAAATGACAAAAATTAAAAATCTAATCGATAGACGCTCTTGCGCAACTATCGCTGATCACAAAACAAAAATTGAAAATCGGTTGAGAATTGTAGGCTGCAGGTGATTTTGAATAGTAAATTCCCGAGGCGATGGGCTTGTCCAGTGTAAACCAAAGCATTGCTCAACAGACGAACGGAGAAAAGCAATTTTCGTACCAATATACAAAAGGGAGATGAATGCAACTGCAATAATTGCAGATGTATCAGCTTATTAATTACCGTGAGTAAAATATACTCAAAAATACTTATTCGTAGGATAATGTAAATAACAGAAGAAAAGATATGGGAAGTCCAAAGTGGATTTATGCCAGGAAGATCATGTACGGATCAGATATTAAGCTTAAGACAGATCACAGAATGGAGTTTGAAAGTAGGAAAGAACGCGAGTGTGAGAATAAATAGGTGACTGAGTGACTAGTTCGATATTAGGCAAGGTGTTATAAAACGATGCGTTATGCCCTCTTGGCTGTTTATTACATTCATGGACAAATGTCTAAGAATGGCCCTCTTCAACGAAGAAGGTTGTGATCTCGAGACAGTGAGGGTACGTGGGTTAGATTTTGCTAGGTTATAGCAGAATCAATCGAAGATTTGCAAAGAATGTTGAACAAACTAAATACAAGCATGAAGAACATGGGCCTTAAAATTAACGTAAATAAAACAAAAATCATAGGGTTTGAAGGAAAAGGTGGAAAAACATGTGCAACATTGTCTTAAATGATGAGAGATGAGAACAAGTTGATAAGTACATGTATCTAGGTAGCCTATTCACTAGTGACGGGAAGATAGATGGGGAGTTAGATAGGCACATAAACGAGCGTCAGAAGGTTATCGGTAGCGAGACACGGACCTGTCAAGAAAAGAATAAGAGTAAAATTAACGATATTGGCATGAAACCTATGCGCACAATATGCGGGAAAACACTGATGGACAAAGTGATAAACGGAATGATCCTCAAAGAATGTGGTGAAAAAGAGACAATAATTGACACAATGGAAAGAAATCAATTCAGATGGTTCGGACATGTTGAAAGAATGAAAGATGAACGTCTAACGGAAAAAGTGTATAAGGGAAAGAATGGTCAGAACGTGTGAATGAGACCTTAATCCGAAAAGACATAAAAATCCATAGAAACAGTTGAACTTGCATGAAGAAATGCATGGACATGAAGGAAGCTAGAGAAGTATACCAGGATACAAAAGTGGGACGACAAATAGTTTATAAAAAGAATGTGAGTAGAGTGAATGATGCCTGAAACAAAAGACCTTGGATACTAATGGGCCGGAGTGGGGAACCTCAGATAACAACCTTGTGAAGCTCTCCACTTGGGGTGATCGCTAGAGAGATTGACCAGCAACCTGGGTCGGAGCAGTACTGCGGAACGAACATGTTATTTAAATAAATAACACAACAATTCTAGATCAATCTAAAAATCTATACCTCCTTCCCAAAACTACTATTTTCCAACCAAACGAGTCACGCCTACCCTGAAAGGGAAATGGCTTAATGGTATAATAATATAATAATAATAACATGAGGAGATTTTAACCAGAATCTATAACCAGTTAAGGTTTTAAATAGTACTAGATTCTGGTTAAAACCCCCTTAAGTAATTTACACTATCAATTTAGGAATTTCCGAATTTACCCCACATGCCAGAAATAACCCTGTGTGACGGTATATGATGCCTTGATAAAGATTTGATGTCAAGTCAAAAGGTGTTGGAAATTTTTTAATAAAAATTTTAATTAAAAACAAGCCTTATAGGCCTCAACAAAATGTGTTAATTTAGTTAATAGTTTGCAATGAATTCTCTTCAAATTATAGTCCTTATCTCATTGATCATACAGATCTCAAGCATGTTCTGCTCAAATATTTATTTTCGTACGTCATTCTCTATGCAATATATGTATTTACTTAATTCGGTAAAAGTGATATCACTAATAATATAATTTATATACAAAAATAGTAATTTTTGTCATGCGGCAATAGAATTGTCTTTTTTTACATTTAAGACGAGTGAAAGAGACTAAATTTCAACAATAGGTGTCGACTTACAGAAAAAATACATAACTAATAATTAATTCTTTAATGATACCTTACTCAATTTGTCCTCTAATTGAAAAATATGAGGATTGTTTTTACTTTGATCGGATCCTTGGCGATCATACTTCATTCTATTGGTGAATATAATAATACATTATTTATCTATAATTTCAAGTACATTCTAAACTTTTCATACATAACAATTTGTGCTATTAGTCCACATTCCATCCCAGCTACTATTTTTGGCTACACTCTGTACACGTGGGAAATGAGTATCAATTTAATGTCAATTTATTCCTGTAGAATTTGAAGTGCGCGTGTTCTAAAAAATAGAATTCGAGAACTTTGGAGGTTATGCGATGAATTTCAGAAGCGGGAAGTACACTGTTAAAATTTTTTGCAATTTTAATATAAATTTCATATACACTTGTATATTGAATCTAAAACCCAGTTTACGCAAGTTAAAAAGAATTTTGGCAATAATTTTCAACTACAAATAATAAAATAGAATATTTTCTCCTAGATAAATATAAATTATACTGCTTTCTAAGTGGAAAAGTTCAATTAAGCAAATAGTTAAGGAACCTAACCCCCAAGCACCTGTACTCACGTTAAGATTCTAATATTTACAGCGAATTTTAGAAAAAATTCCACTCGTACGTTGCACTTTAATTATAAGTGAGAATTAAGTCGATTAATTTAAGTCCATTACTTTATTTTTTAATATTTGACAAGATTTGAAGGCATTAAAGAACTTGGTGTTTTCGCGCACTCTGTTTTACCGACTCTAATATACACCCAGTAAGAAGGCTTGCATTAAAATGTATTGTAAAATTTCATTCATCCAGTGGTAACGTGACAAATATTGAATACTTCTGGATCCCCTTTTTGTCCTCCCGTTTTGGATCTCCACAGCAGTAGAAGTTATCTCTTAAATTGAATCCCTTTCTGTACCCAGCGGCGACAATATTTTTCTGAATACTTTTAGATACCAAAGAGCAACCAAGAAATTCAAAAATTGCAATCCCTTTTAATTTAGCACATTTCTTTACTTTTATTTACTGCTTTCCGAATAATAATGAGATAAAAGGCTTTTTAAAACATAGCATCGGTTTGATCATTTGTCTGATGTGGATTCAATTTTTCTGAAAATTTACCATTTTTTTCAATTTATTCAGTCAGGATGAACGACTTGAAAGATTGTTGTGAATTTGTTGGTTCCTCATACCACAAAGTACTTGATCACAGCAAAACAAGGTGGTCGAGTCTTCTTCCCGCGGTTGAGCGCTTTTTGTAAATTTTCGAAGGTTTGAAATCTTACTTTCTTTCGCAAGAGAACTCTCCAAAAATCATAAAAAGTTTCTTTGAGAGCAATTTTTTGGAATGCTTTTTGTTTACTCATTCACGTCAATTTTCCGTGACAAGATGATGGCATTAGAAAGAGAATCTGAAAGCATTTTGGAAACTTTGGAAATGATTGATTCTGTACTTAAGTCTTTGCGCAACAGATTTGAACACAAATTTTTTCCTTTCAAAGTTAGAAGTTTTCTTTTGAAAAACAGAAGTTAAGGCCAAGATGGTGAATGCAATGATTTTGAAAAACAGCTTTTCAACGTTCATGGTCAAGAAATTTCATACTTGGAAAAATGGACTGATTCACTCGAAGAATTTCGCGTCTTTCAGTGGCTCAATTTCAAGGACGGAAATCAGTTTGAAATGTCGTCTGTCGATAAAACTATTCATTATTTAGCGACGAAAAATGTAATCATTAATGACTCCCTACTTTTTGACTAAATGATGAACTTGAATGAGTTTTTGAACTCGAAAAAAGAGGATTCTGAATGTTTTCGTCAGTCGAGAAATGATAGAATCTGTACGTTCTACGCTGCAAATAAAAATGTTGCATCGTATAGTGAAATCTTGAAAATCGGCAATTTTTTGGCTATTCCTGCTTCTAATGCAACAGTTGAGCGCATATTTTCACTCATACACAGTTAAAAATGTTTGGAACTCTGCAACACTTCTACAATACGAGCGTAAGGTAAAATTCCAAACCAGATATTGGAATGGTGAAACTGCAATACATGTATTGTAAGTGTTGTAATTGGCGGAGTTACCGTAGCGCGAACTCTACGAGATATTGTAAAATTCCAATAGATTATGTATCGTAGCGTTACCTTACGCTTCGGAAATAAGCTTCCAATACATTTATTGGAAGTTTCCAACAGACATTTTTTACAGTGTAGAATCTCAATGGACTGATGAGCAAAATAGAATGTCCGTTCAGACCGTACGTGACTTAATTAGGCTCCAGTTCAATTGCAAAGACTTTCAATGCAGAGATTTCATAAAATATTTACAGCGCCCAAAAAATCAGTATTTGCTGAAAAAAATCGGAAATTCAGACAAATATGATACACCAGTAACTAAGTGACATACATTATATGAATGTACATTGTTAAAAATGTTTGGAATTCTCCAACACTTCTACAATACAAGCGTAAGGTAAAATTGTAAACACGGTATTGGAATGACGAAATTGCAATACATGTATTGTAAGTGTTGTAAATCGTGAAGTGACCGTCGAGCATTCGAATACATGTATTGTAGCGTTTATAAGTCGAAACCTGTGCACAAGGAATTCACGGAATTCAGGGAATTCGCGGAATTCAAGAAATTCACGGTATTTGAGAAAATCACGGAATTCACGGAATGCATGAAATTAATAGAATTCACTGAATTTATGAAATTCACCGCATTCATGGAATTTGTGAAATTTACGTAATTCGCAGAATTCATGGAATTGAAGTAATTCACGAAATTGATGGAATTCACGGAATTCATAGAATTCACGGAATTCGTGAAATTCACGGAACTCAAGGAATTCGTGGAATTAATAGAATTCACGAAATTCATGGAATTCACAGAATTCACCAAATTCATGAAATTTACAGAACTCACGGTATTTACTGAATTTATGAGATTCATGGATTTCAGGGAATTTATGAAATTTACTTAAATCGAAGAATTCATGAAATTGAAGGAATTCGCGAAATTGATGGAATTCATGAAATTAATAGAATTCACGGAATTCATGTAATTCAATGAATTCACGAAATGCACTAAATTCATAGAATTCATGGAGTACACTGAGTTTAATGAATTCGCGAAATTTATGGAATTCGCGGAATTCATGGTATTAACGGAATTCGTGGAATTCACGTAATTCACTAAATTTGTAGAATTAACGGAATTTATGGATTTCGCGAAATTTATGGAATTCAAGGAATTCACGGAATTTATTAAATTTACGGAATTCGCGGAATTCACTGAATTTATTAACTTCACGGAATTCATTGAATTTATGAAATTCAAGGAATTCATGAAACTCAAGGAATTCACTGAAATCACGGAATTTATGGAATTCAAGAAATTCACGGAATTAACTTAATTAAAGAAATTAATGGAATTCCAGAAATTCGCGGAATTTATGAAATTCAAGGAATTCACGGAATTAGAGGAATTCATGAAATTCACGAAATTCATGAAGTTCATGAAATTCAAGGAATACATGAAATTAACGGAGTTCAAGGAATTCAAAGCATTCAAGGAATTCACTGTAGTCAAGGATTTCACTGAATTCACGAAATTCACTGAATTTACGGAATTCACATTTAATTAATTTCTTGAATTTCGTGAATTTATTGAATGCCATGAATTCATTGCATTTCATGAATCCCTTGAATTTCGTCAATTCATTGAATTTCTTCAATTTTTCGAATTCCATGAATTGCTTGAATTTCATTAATTTCTGGAATTTCGTGAATTCTTGGAATTACATGAATTCCATTTATTCCTTGAATTCCATGAATTCCGTGAATTCCGTGAATTCCATGAATTCTTGAATTAGATTAATATTATTATACCATTAACCTATTTCCCTTTTGGGATAGGCGTGCCATGAATTTTGTAAATACCGTGTATTCTCTGAATTCCGTGATATCCTTAAATTCCATGAATTCCGTGAATTTCATAAATTCAGTCAATTCCGTGAATTCTGTAAATTTCATGAATTCTGTGCATTCCATGAATTTCGTCAATTCTGGAAATTCAATGAATTCCGTAAATTCCATAAATTAAGTGAATTTCGTGAATTCTATCAATTCCATGAATTTCATGAATTCCTTGAATTCTGTGAATTTCATGAATTCCTTCAATACCGTGAATTCCAACAATTTCGTGGATTCCTTCAATTCCATGAATTTTGAAAATCCCGTAAATTCCATAAATTCCGTGACTTCCGTGAATTTCATAAATTCTATGAATTCCATGAATTCTGTAAATTTCATAAATTCAGTGAATTCTATGAATTGCGTGAATTCTGTACATTTCATTTATTCCTTGAATTCTGTGAATTCCGTAACTCCACGAGTTCCGTGAATTCTGTGATTTCCTTGAATACCGTGAATTCCTTGAATTCCAAGAATTACTTCAATGCCAAGAATTCCTTGGATTCCAAGAATTCATCAAACTCCAAGAATTCCTTGAATTCCAAGAATTTCTTGAATTCCTTGGATTTCGTGAATTCCTTGAATTCCATGAATTCCATGAACTCCTGGAATCCCATGAATTCCTTGAATTCCGTTAATTCCATGAATTCCTGAATTCCATTATTAATATTATACCAGTAAGCTTTTTTCCTTTTGGGGTAGGCGTGCCATGAATTCCGTAAATACCGTGAGTTCTGTGAATACCGTGATATCCTCAAATTCCTTGAATTCTTTGAATTCCGTGAATTCCATGAATTTCGAGAATTGAATTATTTCCGTGATTTCCATTAATTCCACGAATTCCTTGAATGACATGAATACGCATGCTTTACATATACATATACTATATATTAGCAAAAGTTTTCACTACGTCGGAAAACTTATTTTTTTTACGGGGAACAAGTGTCCTGAGAAATGATTTACCATTTTTGTTGTTGAAATTTTTCGGTTCGACACGTGTCGAGATATCTAGCTGCAAATATGATACAGATGTGTTACTGGACTTGTACAGTAAAATTCCAATACATGTGAGGTAACATACCAATACCAGCATTTGAAAACTACAACATTATGTACTGTAGCGTTACCTCACGTTTCGGAAATAAACTTCCAATATATTTATTGGAAGTTTCCAACATAAATGTTTGACAGTGTAGGTCTATATGAATTAAATAAAAATGTACGAATATATTTTTCATTTTGATTTAAATTCCATCCAAACTCCAGCTGGAGTATGATATGGTTCGAGAATCACCAAATGAGTCACCCTCTTTTGAAACTTTTTTTTATTTTTGTTACTTACATTTTTTTAGGGATATTGTGGCATGTCCGCTTTTCTCACTCGGACCATCTGGTAATCCTACCTTTTCTAGATGATACTAGACGAATGCTAGACTCAGAAGGGTCGCAGGGGAAACTTACTAGAGACAACTAAATGAACTCTAGACAAACCCTAGACCAGGCGACCGCCATAAAATTGTCGTAGATTTTCGCTAGAGGATTAGCCGCAGTGAATATTTGCTTCCCACACGTGCATGTTAAATTTTATACAGATTTTTCTAAAAAGCATTTTAGAGTATTTGATTTTTTTCGAGATTTCAATTACAGAACTAATGCTTTTTGAGTTTGTGTACAATTTTATGCATTTTTTGTCGATAAAAATATTATGCAACCCTTGGAGAAGCTGTGCTTTTCCGTCATTTATCTTTTCACTGGAACTAATTAGCATTCTTAATCCTCTTTTTGTCACTTGATCCGTATGATAAATCCTTAAACTTTTCAGAAAAATCTCAGAAAAGCTTGATGTTTTTCAAGATGTCCAAATAAAGTTCATTTATTTGATCACTAAGTAGGGTAAACAGGCATATAATCGTAACTCTAATCAAAGAGCGACGGCCAGGAATAATTTCATTTATCAGGAATTTGCATGCTTTAAAACAAATGTCAGTTTATGTAAAATCAGAATTAATTTATAACTTTATGAACAGGGAAATAGTTATACTTGCAAGATATAGAAATCATATGATCATTACCTTGAAATGACTTGCGATTTTCCATTACTTTATAGAATGGCATTTTTTGCCTTAGTTCAGATTTGCAACTCCATAAGAATTTTGTTAAAAAAATAAAGAAGAATGTAATTTACTGAATTTTTATTATTGGAAATTTTAACAGGTTTCCGTGGTCTTATTGGACTGCAAACTTAATATTATAAACGTATCATTATTTCAAAAAATTGTAACCACTTTGCAAAAATTAGTTTTTTCACTGTGCCACAGTTAACTGAAAGATTGACAAGCAAAAACTATAAAGAAGTACGTATAAATGATGAGGTTGCAAATCGAGAGTTAGTTCCAGACCATAATTCCAGTCATTATGCAAGTTGTTGCCAATTTAGATTTCATATTAGATGATCGAATTCTATTCAGGAACTATTTATTTTGCAGACATATTAGATGTTTCAGTGCTCATTCCATAAAATGTGATTTTCAACAAATTTAACATGTTCACGACCTCTGATAGGGTTGCAAATCGAGTTTCATTATGAGGGAAGCATGGTTTATGCAATTACAAAGTTGAACAAATATTAGATTTAATATAGGATGTTTTCCTTTTTTCTACTGACTGGCTTATTAATTATCATTGTGCGCACTGTGCAGTAGTATTCTTATGTGATACTTACTGCTGAGAACAGTTTTTTTGATTCTCCAAGAACTGCGCTGTATATTTGTATAAATGAGCATTGCTTTCTATCTAGAAACATTTTCAATTTTTTTGGTGAGGTAGGAATCGGAGAAGCTTGAGATGAATGTAACCAATAATGTTCCTGAAATATTGCTGGCATGGAGAAGAGGCATAAGGAGAAAAAAGTAGTGTGCATCGACTATACAAGAAACAAAGATTTACCTATGAGCCCCGATAGGAAGCCCCGATAAGGTTTTGTTGCTTAAACTAACCTAATGCCGTGCACTGGTATAAGATATGCAGGGTTGTTTTATCATCCGTGTCTCATTCTGTGCACTTTGTCGTTAGCTTGAGACCCATTATGTGCATGGGATGGTTCCAGCGTTTGTGCCCTGTGAGCAACTGAACCACCATCCTTAGCTCCTGCATGGGTCATTTCAGGGCTTCCCAATTATTGTTCCCAGTATTGCCGGTACTTCGACCGGATCCAGCTTTTAATACCCATTCTTATGCAACAAGTCGCTAGTCGCAGTACCCGTTACGGACCTATGTATTCCATTTCTGTGCCACTTTTCGCCAGCTGTACCGCTATTTCATTGACATTGATCTATGTGTGTCCAGGAACGCATCTGAGGGTCACGTTGTTCTTTTCTGCAAGTTAGTTTAGCTCCCTTTTGCATTAGAACCAAATCAACTCTGATGTCACGTCTCGTTTTCCAACTGCAGTTAATGTGGCTTGGCTGACCGAGCAGATTATAATCTTCCTACTAGCAGCTTTTCCCTCTATTAATGTATCAGCGCAACGAAGGACGGCCAGCACCTCCGCCTGAAAGCCGGTGGCTTGCCACTTAAGTGGGATCCCCATCCCCCACACCCTACGCTGTCATAGATCCCTGCTCCTGCACCCACCCCCTCTCCTTTGGAGTCCTCTGTGTACCAGATTTCCTCTTGGACGAACGGGTTACCATTGGCTTTCTACCTATCCCTGCTTGTGATGCAGAGGAAAAAAGTCTTGGTGAAATTGAAGCGTTTTATTATTCTGTCTTGCCTCATTTCTAGGATTTGAAATATACTGATGTGATTTTGGAGCCTAGTGTGTCTAGTCCCCCAAGTTTATATATTTACTCTTGCCAGGCGGCCTATTGCGTGAGCCGCCCCGGCGGTTATCGCAACGTTATCACAGAGGTTGTATCCTACCGCCACTGTGTGCGTAATTCTCATTGCCTCCGTCACTAGGATTCAGTATCTGCACGCTTCTTCTCTTGCCTCATGCTGAGAAGCATATCACTCTTGACTTCCAGAAAGTATTCCTACTTTTTTAAGGTAATATACTCCACACAGAATAATTCTGATTGTTTAATACAGCACTTTTGTCTCCTTATGTCTATTCTCCATACTTGCTGTCTAAGCTCTTAAGAAGCTGTCCAGGGCAAATTTACCTTAATGTCCTCAAACTTGCCTCACAATGTCGCAACAAGTGGTTTATGATATAGGGTCAATCCACTTCCTGAATATCAGAGTTGTATAAGCGTCTAGCTATTTTAATGAAACTTGGTGAAAATTGAGTGTTGGGTGAGTAAAAATTATGGTAAAAATGATTTTTCAAAATTTCTAAAATTCAAGAGTCCCGAACTATTGAATTTTAAGACCCATCTTTATTTAAAACATCATATCTTCCAAACCGCTGATTGAATTTTAATGATTTCTGCAGATGTAACGTATAATTTATAGTAATATAAATATTTTCATTCCTGAACGAACAAATGGTGTTTTTTTTTTCCTTTTTCTTCTATCTTTTTGTAAGTAACTTTCCGACGCTCAGTATCTCTTGAATTTAATGTGCACGGGTATGTACAAGCGAAAAAGTTTTGATAAGTAATGTTATTTGTTACAAACAAATTATAATATCAAGTAGTGAACGTTATGATCGTTCGTTTTCAAAGTAATATTTTGTCAATAAAATTACTTGCTTTTATCGGCAAGGTGTTGTTGATTATAAGAATGTTTCATTCGATATTATTTGTTAAGTTTTAAAGGAGGCTCAAAATAGATACACGTTATGAATGTTATAAAGAAAAAAACTTTTTTTTAATTCTCTGCAATTTACGTTTTCACATTATTAGACATTTTTTTATTATTAAAACATTATCAAACATTACTGTCAACATAATTCAGATAAAATTAGGGAGAAGAAGATTTTCCTCTGCCTATAGTTGTCCACAGTATTTATTTTCTTACATAATTTGTTTATAAAATTAACAAATAGTGTCACGGTCAAGTATCACATTGTCGATAAAAGCAGGTAATTTTTCGCCAAAATTCGGAAAAAAAAACAATCAATAATTAAGCATTATTATTAAGCATAATTAAGCATTTGTTCGCTATTTGTAACAACATATAATTTTAAAGAATAATAATTCAAAAATTGAGTGCACATATCAATTCTAAATTTGATTATAAATTTTTCTTCGAACAAAATCTAAGATCAATTATTAATTGCGCTCTAGAAGTTATTTTATTGCAGCGCGGCTGCACTGAAAAATTAATATCTCTGAAAGTCAAATAGTGCCCATCAAATTTTTTTTTAATCAACGTAACAATTTATAAGAAATCGAAATGTTTATGCTTAAAAGAATGTAAATATGCTTTTGTGCGAAAAATTGAATCAACGTTTTTTTAACCTTTTTTTTGAAAAGTCTGTTGTTTCCAAATTGCATAAAACATGAAGATTAATAATAGGCTATGTCTGAAAAAATAATTAAAATGCAATCAGTGGTTGCTGATTTTAACGATAAATTATAAACCACTAAAGTTTCGCCAAGTTTCATAAAAATCACTGAACTCCCCTACAGCTCTGATATTCAGGAAATGGATTGACTCTATAGCAACATACGAGTATATAATTTAAAAAAAATTCCTATGTTTTCTTTTTTCAGAATTAAGTTTACAGTTCGATTGCTACCCTAATGGCCAACTTATACCTTGGGGCGGACCTTTTTCTTCTTCTAGTAGACCTCGTTCTCCTGTTATGCCTTCTTCTCATGAGAAGCCTTCTTCTCACGAGGAGCCTTCTTCTCATGAGGAGCCTTCTCTTCGTGCCAGGTCCAGTTCTCCTCATCCTGACACATCTCTTCCTCCTGACAGGCCTTCTTCTGCCTGTAGGCCTCCTGCACGTGCCAAGCCTGTTCCACCTTGTCCTGATGAACTAGGATTGAAACTTGCACAACTTGGATTTGAACAATTTAGGCTTCACCGGATTATTCCCCGCACGAATCCATACCGGAGTCCAGTCCGGCTATTCGAACTTCAGAGGTACATATTGCCTGCTAATGAACCGATTCGATTGAGAGAAGGAGGTTCCTTTGTGCGTACTCCAACCCAAGAATGTACTGTATTATCAACACCCAATAATGAAGCTCTTGCAATATTGCAGAACGATGGTTTCTTTCGTGGAATATATGACTACTCTGGATCTCGGGTGAAAATAAACATAAAGACAGGTACAATTATTTCATTAACCGCAGAAGAAATCGCGGAAACTCCAGTAGGAAATCGCCGCCCAGCATCACGAAATTATAAAGTAGTTAAACTTTAATTGCACTGAACAAAAATATTTAAGAAAGAAAATTGTTATTGAAATATATTGATTTTCCGATAATAATTTTCCAACAACTTTTTCCGTGATAATAGGAAAGTTGATATAGAAATATCATTATAGGGCAAGCAATAAGGAACATAGAAGTAATTGTTCAAGTCTTAATTCAATTATTCTTCTCCATCTCATCCTGATTTATTTTCTACACTCCAACCAGAGCATCCAAATTTTATCTTCCTTAGCAAAGGTATATTGATAGGAATGACTTGGTCATATCCAATAGTTGTGAATAATTTATTTCGCACATTTCACATTGATCCACAAAATTGGAGTCTTCACACGTACATGCGGTCACAAGCGAATATTTAGAACTACCCCTGTCTATCCACTATCATAAAAAATATGATAATAAAAAATTTTCACTCGTCGAATCAAAACTTCTACGCACCTGGAAATACGAGATTGTTGCTTGCCTTCATCTGCTATCAAATGCGAATACACTCCCTTACATGGAGCTATACATTTCGGATTTAAAAAGTCTAACCATTAAATTTTAATTCCGATTGGATTATTAAGAGTATATAGTAGAATGATTGGTATACATTTTCTCTACCACACCCCACCATATAACCCCTTTTCAGCTCACCCAATCATTTTGCAAGATTCTGTACGGTCAGACCTTCAGCCTTTTATTATAGCAAAAGTGTTTTTCGTAAAGAAAAAAAATTAGATTTTTTTAATTTAAAATGGAACTCCTTGCTTTTCGCTCTAACTTTGCATCAAATAACAAACAAACGCAATCAAAAAATTTCATATTTTTATCTTTGCATAAATTCCAATTAGATGATTATATGATTTGAGAAATAGGATTTGCAATATTAGCCTTCTTATTTTTTTTTTAAATTCAAAAATGTCACTCAAGCTCGTTCTATAATTGTTTCTATTTGTCATGTTTCTGCTAATTCAGTTAGTAAAAATCGAGCCACAAAAGATTAGAAGAAAATTCTTAATTCGATTATGAAATATTCACTATTTATATAGTGAATAAGAAGGCTATAACACTGCCTTATTTCCTAATGAGCTACGTCACCTCCACCAACAAAACGAGTTTACAAATAATTGTTTCAAAATGGAAATATCAGATTACTTCACTCATTTATTCTATTTCAACTTACTTTATTCTACTAATAAATAACGAAGTTTCAAAGCATGCCGGAAATATTTGCGCTACGCTAATCGAATTTCTATGAACATGTTCTCTCATCTTTATGAAACTAAAACTTAATACTTTCTTGAAATTGCTAAGGAACAGTTATTTATCTCCACAGATGCCATAAAAAGTATTTAATCACATACTGGAAATTTATACAAAGACAAAAATATAAGATTTTTTGCTTGCGGTTATTTTTTATCAGATGCATCGTCATAGCTAAAAACAGGAATTTCTATTTAGAATTTAAAAAATCCAACCAATTATTTTTATTAACTTAACACACTTTTGCTATAATAAAAGGCTGAGGATATTCATACGGCCAGCCGTTCAAAATTTTGCAAAATGATTGGGTTAGGTGGAGAGGGGCCACATGGTGGAATGGGAGGGGATAGACAACATTTCCAACAATCATGGTGCTTCATTCTCTTGACAATCTAATTATAAGTCAAATATCATAGTTAGACTTTTTAAATCCGAAAAGTACATCTGGAAAGGTGTTCCATGATGGAGAGGGGGGTAGACAAAGTTTTCTACAATCGTGCTGCTACATACTCGTGATATTTGCTTTACGCACGAACTATAATAGACAATTAACAAAAATTGTTAAATTGTTTTTATCAGTTCAGTTCTGAGAAATAGAATAGACAGGTACAGCACGTGACATTTGCTTAAGATAATTTTGAGTTATTGAATACTAAACCGAAAGGCGTTTCTGATTATCTGAACACTCAAAGAAATGTCCTCTTGTGACAAAAGGATGTTTCTTGGACGATGCTTTTGTTTCAAGGAGATTCCACAATAGGATTTGAGAAATCGACGTAGCATTGAGTTGACGTAGACTTGACATAGCAGTAGCTTGGATACGATACGCGCGCATGTATTGCTGTAATAGTCTGAGTGACTATAGAACCATAGACTTTCAAGGGAGGGAGAAAGTAACTCCAAAACTGTATACGGCGAGTACAAAAAATCAAACTTTAGTATTTTAAATTTTGTTTGTTTCCCAAATTCTGGGAGACACGACTTTCCTCTACGAATCAATATATTATCATAAAACTAATTAAACTTTTGGTTTTCGGTATCGCAGTCACTTTTCTTCTCTTTTTGAGCAGTGTTGAAGATTTTACAAATTATTATTAAAATAAGTCTTCAATTTTTCAATAAATCCAAAATGCATTAATTCTTGGGAGGGGAAACAAATTGCAGCAAAATATCTGAGATGCTTCTTCCTTCTTATAAGTTGTGCAAGTTAAAATATATATATATATCGAAAGGATGAGGGTTTGACGTTTCTCAACCTGGCATGGAATATATAAATCAATCGATAACTATTTTTTTCAATTTTTAAAGAAATTAATATTGTAAAAAATAATATATTATACAAATCTAAACTCACGGTTTTCTTTATTACAGACAGTTTCCTTTTTCTTATGAGTGTTTACATTTTCATTCTTATTTTCTAAAACAAAATTTTTATCCTCACTAATATCACAGGACCTAAAGCTATTAGCAGAATTGCTGCTTTCATTTTCTATCGATAAAAAATAATTGGAGGGACTACCTGTAAATTTGAAATGTTTAAATATACAATCGAAAAGATTCTCGTCGGAAATTGTCAGAATTCCTGATTTTTCTGATTATTCCTATTTTTTCTTTAGTAGGATTTTGTGTAGAATAAAAAATAATCGTTGAAGGAAAAAAACAAATCGGGTTATATTGAGAAATTAAATTTTGAAAATTTTCGACAAAAAGATTCTGACTAGTATTACGCAATTTTCGGTAAGAATAACCGGTCAAGTGTAGAGGTAAGGGGTTAGTATTACGAAATTTGCCGTAACGTTAGTCCTGAACGAGCTGGAATCTTACGGAAATTCCCGTAACAATAGGCAGTTCGAAAAAACATTAAAACGTTGTCATAAGTGATATTTGAAAATATAAAAAAATAAAAATTTGAACATCTTTTTTTAGCAAAATATCTGAGATGTTTTTTTTCTATTTATAAGTTGTGCAAGTTTTAACAAAATTGAAGAGATAAGGGTTTGACGTTTCTCAATCCGGTCTATTTCCTTCTTCTTTTGAGTGTTTACGTTTTCACTCCTATTTTCTAAATCACAATTTCTATTCTCACTAATATTACAAGAGGTAAAGCTATCATCTTTTTTACACAAAAAAAAAAATGGTATGAAGCCGCATTTTTTTATAACTTTTTTCTCCTTCAACTTCTTCTCTTTTGCTAACATTCCTGCCTGACAATCGCTTTGTTTACGTTTAACTATTTTCATTTGGAAAGAGATGTTCTCAGTGCAAAATGCAATCTAAAACTAACGACTCTGGCCTAATTATGTCTCTTTTCTGACTGATCGGCTCGGTGCGCGGCGTGGAGCTTCTGTTGAGTGACAACTTGAGAACAATAAATTCAGAACTATAAACATCACAATTTTATAGGTCCATGGTGTCGACCCATTATTTAGTTTTAAAACGGGCGGGAACCTTCTTGGAGCTCCCCTAGCGCTCAAGCTATAAAGCGTATTGTGCCACACCCTTAACTATTTTCTTTCAGTAGTTGACTCCAGGCCTCTTGGTGAAGTCTTAAGTCAGTTCCAAAAGTATAGGCCCCTCACGTTTCTTGATTGCAACTCGCAAAAAAAAAAAATGTCTGAAATATCTAATAAAAAGCAGCTGAAAGCTTAAAGTCTTCCAAATGCAGTGATATGTTCACTTTCGTCCTAAAAATTTTGTTCAATAGTTAGAGGGCAAAACATCCCAAAAAACAGGATTTTTCGGACTCCTTTTTCAAGGGTCGATTTTAATCTGTTCCCCGACGGAGGACGACTTCAGAAAAAATCTGAAAAAATCACAGATATTCCTTGAAACTTACTCAATGCACTGCATTTTTCAAAATGCTGAAATATGCAATAGTTTACTTTTTACGGTTATTTATTTACAAAAACTTCATCTTGCGAACGAATAAAAATAGGAAGCCGTTTAATGGCGTGAGGTTTGGTTCAGTATATGCAGTTATGAATGCAATATCAAATAGTAATACAATTAGGCTCTTCGAGATAATTGTTTAATTTTTAAGTTGAAAAGTTTGTTTTGGGTGTTTCTCACTTATTATGACAGCTCCGAAAAAATCGTTGAAGCTTACACTATTTTGGTCCAAATGTATTAAAACTTATTTATATTGATCTTCTGACTATTTTAAAGGATTTCATGTGTCACAAATACGTAAAGTTAATTAATTTTTGCAAATAAAAGTCTTATTGTAATACTTAACACAAGCAGTTAATGTGACGCGGACAGCCATTTTAATGGTAAAATGTTGAAATGTTGAATATTGTATATTCTCAGCTTTGGATGGTAATCACTCCTAAAATAGAACGTCAAATTTATTTTTTCAAACTGCAAATGAATATAGAAATTTGATTTGACTTTATTGGGTAAGTTGACGCACGTGGACTTTCTTGGAAATTTTAATAATTAAGTATTTTAATTGATAGTGATTCAATTTTTAGTATGAATAAAGCAAAGCCCAGATATTGATCTACGTGTTACATATTTTCCCATTAAATTATCGAATATATTTTTATGTCTACCAACTGACATATGCAATCCCGGATATGTTTTAGAATGAGTTCCATTTTTTTGTGAAATTCACATTTCACAAATATTTATGGAAGCGTGACTTTTCAAAATGAAAAATTATTAAAAATATTCCCAAGAATCTTTACGGCATTATTATATTGTTTTGAAACCTTTGAAATTTCCCCATGAATCTGCAGAAAATTTTCTTATTATCTTTCAACCTATGAAAATTCTCAAAAAGCTTCGAAACTTTATTTTGAAATCTAAAAAAGTTTTTAATATATCGAGAATTTCTTGAAATATTTCCAAACTGTACATAATTTTTTAATTTTCTGTAGAACTTTCAAATATTTTTTAGAATGATTTGAACTATCATCATTTTTTTTAATCCTGCAAAATGAGAAAAATGACTTCTCATTTTTTAGACTCTTATTCCAGATTTGGGAAAATCTTTTCGAATGTTTCATTGTTTTCAATTGTATCTTTTTAAATGTATTACTCAAAATAAATAGTAATTTTAATTTACGTAGGAATGATAGGAAAATGTTTTCATTTTTTTGAAACATACCAAATAACTCAAAAAGCTTGCACATTTTATTTCGAAATCTAAACAAAATTTTTTTTTCATTTCGCAGGATTTGAAAAAAAAATTAGTGATAATTTGAATCATTCTAAAAGCTATTTAAAAGTTCTGAAGAAAATTCAAAAATTATGTATAGTTTGAAAATATTGTCAAACATTGTAAGCAAATTATATATTTTTTTAGATTTCGAAATAAAATTTGCAAGCTTTTTGAGAATTTCGATAGGTTGGAAGAGAATAAAAAAATGTTCCTAACAATTCTACGGAGATTGAAATGATTTTTTTAGATTTTAAATAAAATTTGGAAGCTTTTCGAGAATTTTCATAGGTTGAAAGAGAATGAGAAAATTTTCTGTAAATTCATAGAGAAATTACTATAATTTTTTGAAAATATTTTTCAAATTTTCGAAATATTATCTACAAAATTTAATGACAATTACTTTCCATTCACAGGAAACATTCAAATTATGTAAAAAGATATTAAGAAGTTCTGCAAATATTTTCGGAATAAGTTAAGTTTTGAAAAGTTTATCAACGACGTAGAACGAAATATAGATTTTGTTACATTTGAAATAAATTTTTCAAGTATTTTCAAAGGTTTCAGAACAATATAATAATGTCGTAAAGATTCTTGGGAACATTTTTGATAATTTTTCATTTTGAAAAATCACGCTTCCAGAAATATTTGTGAAGATTTCTGAAAGTTTAAAACATAATGTAAATTTCACACAAAAATGGAAGTCATTCTAAAAGATATCCAGGATTGCAGGAGTGTTACAATAAATTTATATTACAAATTCTTTTATATTACAAATTCTTTTAAATCGAAAATATTTTTAATCGCGCTAATATTCGCAATTGGGTTTCGATTTTCTGAGAACCCGCTCCGTAAATGCATCTTGAAGACGTTTAGAAGGCGCTGCTTCGTTCAATCACATCTGTTTCAGCCATTTGGCTTGCTCCTGGAATGACTATTGTCATAGAAAGGGTACTTTTTCCTGCCACTTGTCCCGCTGTGCTGGTCATACGCCCACACTGATTAAAGTAAGAAATATGCAAAATGATATCCCTCGAGTAAGAATGATTTTATCATCGATTTAATTATTGCACTGCAATCGCATGATAAATCTGCACATTTGGAGACATTAAATGGCTTCCTATTTTCATTCGTTCGCAAGATAAAGTTTTTGTGAATAAATCACCGTAAAAAGTGAACTATTGCATATTTCAGCATTTTGAAAGATGCATTACATTCAGAAATGTTTGAAGAATATCTGTGAATTTTTTCAAATTTTTCCTAACGTCGCCCTCCTTCTCGCAACAGGTCAAAGTCGAATCTTGAAAAGGGAGGACGAAAAACCTTGTTTTTGGGACGCTTTATTCTCTCGCTATTGAAAAAAAATGTTTAGGACAAAAGTGAACATGTCGCTGCATTTGAAAGACTGTAGGCTTTCAGATGGTTTTTATTAGATATTTCAGAGATTTTTTTTGCGGGTTGCAATCAGAAAAAGTGAGGGGCCTATACTTTTGGAACCGACTTTGATATGTCAATTATTGATCGCGTTGTAATTTCCTCAGGTTCCATAAAATGGGCCTCAAGGATTTGTGGTCTGAGCCTAGCTAATGCCAGGCACTGGCATAATACATGCAGGGCTGTTTCATAATCTCTGCCGCATTTCCTGCAGTCTGTCGTGCGGTTATACCCCATTTTATGCATATGATAGTTCAAGTGGTTATGCACAGTGAGCATCTGAACCACTTTCCTTATGTTTTTCTTGGAAAACCCCAACATTCCCCTGGCTCTGTCCATTCGGGTCCATGATGGATTTGGCCTGTCGGCAACCCTGGATTTGTTCCCAGTATTCCTGTTGCTTTATTCGGATCCAGCTTTTGATGCCATTTGATTGGTTTAATGGCATTTTGCATTCCCAAGCCAGTTCTGAAGTTATTTCTGGTTTCCCTACTGCACTCGATGCCGCTTGACTGTCCGATCCGATCGTAATCTGCCTGCCAGCAGCCCTTTCTTCTATTAATGTTTCAGCACAGCGAAGGACGGCCAGGACCTCTGCCTGGAAGACAGTAGCGTTTTTCCAAAGTGGGATCTCTCTCCCCTTCCTTCTCGTGCTGTCATAAATACCTGCTCCTGACCCTCCCTCTCCCCTGGAGCGATATGTATACCAGATTCTCCCTCGGAGGAGCGAGTTACTATTTGCTTTCCACATATCCCTGCTTGGAATGCAGACGCGGAAAGCTTTGGTAAAATTGAAGCGTTCTGTTATTTCATCTTGCCTTATCTCTAGAATCGGCAGTGTGCTGATGTCACTTAGGACCCAAGTGTGCCTAGTTCCCCGAGTCCATCTATTTACTCTTGCCAGGCGCATGTAGAAGCCTTGGTTTAAGGACAGCAGAGTAGAGCCATGCAAGCATTTCAGACCCTAGAACCCAAGTCAACCCAAAGGCTTTCCTGCACTACAGGAGAGACGACAGGACACCCCCCTGTGGGCAAAACCGTGGCGCTATACCCCTGAATAGGCCTTCGCCTTATCTGGTTTCGAGTCTCCTCCGGCGTAGCATGCTTCCTATTCAGCTTACTAGCTGGCCTGGCACGCCACACCTCAAAGCCTCTCGATAGATGACTTCTGGAGGAGTATTGCTGAGGACACCATCTATATCTAAGAACGTGTCCCCAGCATACCCCTTTTGTTTCAGCTGTTGCTCGAATTTTCCCGGGACGGAATGGAGCGCTGTTTTTACCGAGCAGCCTGCCTGAAAAGCATACTGCCCTCTATGCTGCGGAGAGGCCAAAAGCACCTCATCCCTAATATATCTCTCGATCAGCTTCTACAACGTCTTCAAGATAATAGACGTTAAGCTGATCGGCCGGAAATCTTACGCATCAGTTTGATAGTAAAGGCCACTCTACCATCCTTCCATGCCGATGGCACGTGTTTTAGAGCAATGCTTGTCCTAAATCATTTCGTCAATGGAGAGACGACGAAGTCCATGACTTTTTCTAAAAGCGCTGGATAGATCCCACCCGCCCCTGGTGATCTAAAGGGACAGGAGGATCCTACGGCCCATTCCACCTGTTTGTTGTCAATGACCTTGGCGGCGAAATTCCAATCGGCCTTCTCCAACTCTTGGCCCCAACCTTCCTCCTCTTGGTTGCTTCGGATTTTCTGAAAACCCGGAAACTGAACTTGCATCATGTGGTTCAATGTTGCTTCTTCATATTCGGCAAACTTACCATTATCAAACCTTATTACCCCGAGGCGAGCTTTCAGGTTTTTCGCCAGGATCTTGTGGAGCCTCGCTTTTTCCGGAATATTTTTCGATTAGTCGCAAAAGCCTCTCCAATCCTCCTGTTTTTACTTTCTTATATTTTTATTGTATTCATACAGGGCCGTCTTATAGATGTCCTAGTCTGAAGGCGATATAGTTCTATTCGCCCTGTTGCACAACGCTCTTATCTTCTTACGGAGTCTCTCCAGGTGGGTATTCCACCATTCTGCTCCTTTCCTAGACTTAATTGTGCTTGGAATCTTTTAGTTATTTTTGGGTTTTCTGATCCTTGAAACCACCTGTTTTCCTAGGGTTAATCGGAACAAGATATATTTTTGGTCCCAGAGAGACTCCTCATTGTAGACTCTCCAGCCCACTACCTGGCTCCTCAGTTCATCCGAGCATAGAGTCAAATCGAGAACCTCACTCCTGTTTCTAACCTGGAATGTGGGAGTATTACCCTGTTCCAGAATCTCTATTTCAGAGCCCATTACGTATTCGATTTAACCCGGGAAGTAGGCCGAGGCGATAAAAACCTCTAGCCTTTCTCCGCTTCTGCCCCTCAGTCTCACCTTGATAACGGTGAAATCCCTGGAGCAGAGCTTGGGCACCAAGATCGCATCTATACCCTTGACGGATATGCATGCCCTTGGTGTTTTTTCGCGCGGCACCTTATATATACAGCCACATCCTGCGAAGCCACTAATACTTTCAGGGTTCTTGGATTAGAGCAATTCCTGCCTGCACCACTGACATGCGTCTGGCTAGAACCGTCGAGACGCATTTGCTGTGGTAAAAATCAATCTGCATCATGGGTATTCCCGTCTCAGACATTGAAAGGTTAATACGGGGCACCTCATGACGTTTCTAGTCTCCCCATGGATCCCATTTGGGTCTCCCAGAAGGCAACCTTACCCAGCCCTAGATAAGGTCGGTAATCCAGAGCGGCAAGGGCTCCAGAAGTTCTCACTGCTCGTGGTGGACTGCCCTCTGAGGTGCCTTCCACCATTGGCAGTGTGTTAGAAGATGGTCCCGGAACCAGCCCTTCATTGTTTTTGTTTTGTTTTATTTTTCGTGTTTCACTTCTTTGGTCCCATGAAAAGCCAGGGAAATAAGAAACAGCCCCTGCAGAGCCCCGCTTGCAGGGGGTGGGTCTATATACTATGGGATTCGACCTGGTGTCCCAAGGTCTCCGTTAAGGCACATACTTTGTGAACCCGGCCTGTCCACCTCCATTGAGCGGGGGCGGCAAGCCGGGATTTTCAAGGATATGTTAAGCCTAATTCTATTCAGCCCTCAACACGGTGATCACATCGTAGCTTGGGAGCATGAGAACTCGCGTTCTCGATATTCCAGGAGGCTTTGCTATTACCCCCTGGAAGGATCTTTCCTTAGCTTACGTCCCACAGACTAGAGCCTGTCAGTTGCCCAGAGTAGCTGCAGCTTGCGATACAGCCTCTCTAGTTCACCTATTTCAGATCTATATTTCGATAAGACCCTTAAGCCCTCCCACCAGCTACAAGGTCCGGCGATACCTAGGGAGAGATGGTGACGACCCATGCAAACTTGAGAGTTTAAATTCTTCATCAAAGGTCAGGTACTTAATGAAGGGCGTGAAGGGTACACAAAACAAGGTATCACCGATACCATTGCCGAAAACAGAAATCGAAAACGAACAGTGCAGAACCCAGACAAGAGATATACTTTTGAAGCAAAAGAAAATTTTTTTTTCTTTCCATCCAGTTTTCCATGTATGGAATTTCCATGGTTGAAAATTGACATGCTTGGAGTTCTTTATGGTATCAACTCTGGCTGCGCTTGCCCAGTAGAGGTGTATGAATAAGCGAGCCGATAGGAAACTTTTTTGTATTCAGTTCTAGTGCCTTCATGGTCTGGATTATGAAGAAAAAAATTTCCTATTTTGTTCTGAAAATCGACCTTTTTTGAGCTCATTTCCCCGGACTAATTCTAATATATAGCGAGGATAAGTCTCCTAATGCAGGTACTACAGGATTCGGAGTGCAAACCTTGCGTCTTCTTAAGAAAGACTACCGCCAGCGCTCGCTTCGGCCGAAACAATAGGCCCCCCAACGGGATTGCGAACTCTGTGGAATTGCAAACACAACTGGAGTATGCGTCTTGATTAAAATTTTTCGGTTTTTGAAATTTTGTTTAGCATTCTAATTTAACAATTAGTCGTTAATTATATTATTATAATACTTAAAATAAGTATTTAGATGTTTTGGATACTCATCTAAGTGGACTTTATTTTACTATCCTATTGATTATACATTCTAATTTATTTGAATATTGCGGAACCCTCACAGGGTTTATCAAATTCATGATTCACTGAATATGTTCGATTGTCACCTGAAGAAAAAGTGATAAGGAGTTGTTCAAATAATAAAGAAGAATATCATAAACAAACTCTTCATATTGCAGTGTTTAAAACCAATTTTTTACACTTTTTCTTAAAAATAAAACACACATAATTCAAATTTCCTTGTGGATACTAAAAGATCACAGTTTTCATTCCGCTGCTTTAACTTGTATTTGTAAAGTTATTTTTCTACTCATCTTTATAATACGGAAATTGAAATCCTTTGTATCGATCTTTTTGAAGGTTACGATGCCTCTTACGACAACTACAGCGTGGTGAAATTTCGGCTGATCTTCTACAACGAAATTTGCATTACGCAGCTCGTGTTCTCGAAGCTGTCTTCATCGATGAAACCAAGTAAGTGTCAAAAGACTTTTGACTAATTTCTAGTAATATATAAAAGCTGGACCTTGATGAATCAGCACCTTGTAGTACCAGTGTCAAAAGTAATGCAAAGAGAACAGAAATTGAATTTTACAGAATAAAGTTCGAAAAAATGCGTATTGAATTCAGCATGTATGTTTGTAATAAAAAAAGAAATTTGGTTATGTGGACTTTTTAAATTCCTTCTTTAGTGACAGAAAAAATATATCTATCAAGTACCATTAGACAAGTGATCAAATTAAAATTTTTTCAGTTGACGAAAATCATTTGATATACTATGAGTAATTGTGCTAAGCTAAAATTTCATAGAACCCAACTTTATATTCTTGTTGGTGTTGGTTTATTGATATTAGAAAAAAAACTTAGAGATAGAATGACGAGTAAACTTCCGTGCAAAACAAGAATACCGGTAACTACATTTTGTTACGAAATTTGAGGCACTGACATATCAACAATCGTACAATCTTCCTCTTTCATTCGTGATTTGATTTATGATAAAATAATGGAAATTGGGGTTTTAATAAAAAACATTTTATTATCCGTTCATCTGCAAAATTTCTATTCGAACAGAATAGAAGACCTGTAATTAGAAATACAGAAAAACAAAAACCGGCAACTATATGAGCTCGTGCATACAATGGGGCGAAATGAAAAAACTATGTTCAAAATAACCTGTAGGTCACAATTCTTTATTGATTTTCAATTTTTTCTCTAAAAAAATTGAACATTTAATTCTCAAGAAATCCGTCGAGGCCGATTTTTGAATTTATTTTATTTTTGTTTTATTTTTATAGAGCTGAAAATAGCGGGAAAAAAATGTTGATTTTTTGAAATTTTCTTTCTAATTCTCTGTGAAAATTTTTGTTAGTGGCAGAAGGCCCTAGGTTTGATGCAAAAGGGTCGGTGGGAGAAAAAAAATTGGTTGACATGTCAAGTTATTTGTTATAAAAAAATATTTGCAACAAATAGACAGTATGATGGATTAGCTTTTTGTAAAGTACATTTATGCATCAAAATCGCTCGTTCAGAGCAACGAGGTGAAATGTTATCATGAAAATTTGGTATCCGATATAATTCGTTAACTTTATCAACAAATAATATAAACAAATGCATGATTTAAACAGTTTTAGGCAGAAAAAAAACGAATTTCCTTCCGATTGTCTTCGAATCTCATTGCCTGTGATACACATTAATGTATTTTTGTCTTAGACATTTTTGTTTCGATATAATTTGTTAAATTCATCAACAATTATTATAAACGAATGCGCTATTTGCACATTTTTTTGCAGAAAAAAAACGAATTTTCTTCTGATTGTCTTCGAATCTCATTGCCTGTGATGCACATTGATTAATTTTTATCATCTGATATAATTTGATAAATTTATCAACAATTATTATAAACAAATGCATAAATCAAACAGTTTTAGGCAGAAACAAACCGAATTTTCTTCTGATTGCTTCGAACCTCATTGCTTGTGAAGCACATTGATGTATTTTTGTCATCTGATATAATTTCTTTAATTTTATTAACAATTATTATAAACGACTGAATTGTTTGTACAGTTTTAGGCAGAAACGAACCGAATTTTCTTCCGATTGTCTTCGAATCTCACTACCTGTGATGCACATTGATATATTTTTATCATCTGATATAATTTGTTAAATTTATCAAAAATTATTATAAACAAATGCATGTTTTGAAAAGTTTTAAGCATGCGTGATTTTTGTCCAATGAGATTGAACAGCTGAACTTTCAGACATTTTGTATTGAATACTCGACTAGAGAACAATAGAGAATCTCGCAAAAATATTCATTCCGTTCCGTTAACCGGAAATAATGTTCTGATGATATTGAATATTCATATTATTATATTTTACTTCATGGAGGAAGTTGACACTTATATTACAAAGTTATTTGTCACTCACGAATTGTTGTTTTATCCAATGGAGAGCTTGTATGATGTTGCAAGCCAAAATCCCAAAATGAATTGCACTGATTTATCTCAGATGCTTTGGAATCACATCTGAGAAAATTATCCAGTCGATGATAAGCAAATGAAAGTAGTCAGATGACAAGAATACATCAATATGCATCACAGGCAATGAGATTCGAAGACAATCGGAAGAAAATTCGGTTTGTTTCTGCCTAAAACTGTTCAAATCATGCATGTGTTTATATTATTTGTTGATAAAGGTAAAAAATGATATCGGATGATAAAAATACATTAATGTTCATTATAGGCAATGAGATTCGAAGACAATCGGAAGAAAATTCGGTTTGTTTCTGTCTAAAACTGTTTAAATCATGCATTTGTTTATAATAATTATTGATAAATTCAGCAAATTATATCAGATGATAAATAGACATCAACGTACATCACAGGCAATTATATTCGAAGACAATCGAAAAAAAATTCGGTTTGTTTCTACCTAAAACTGTTCAAATCATGCATTTATTTATATTATTTGTGGATAAAGTTAACAACTGATATCGGATACCACATTTTTATGATCACATTTCACCTCGTTGATATGAGCGAGCGATTTCGATGCATTAATATACTTCACAAAATCATAATCCATCATACTGGCTATTTGTTGCAAATATTTGTTTATAACAAATAACACTACATGTCAACACATTTTTTTCTTCCACCGAATCTTGTGCATCAAATCTGAGGCCTGATGCCACTGACAAAAATTTTCACTAAGAATTAAAAAGAAAAATTAAAAAAATCAACATTTCTTTCGCTATTTGCAGCTCTATAAAAATTTAAACAAACAAAAATAAAAAAATAGGCCCCGAAAGATTCTTTTAGAATTCATTGCTGAATTTTGTGAAAAAACCAATTGAAAATCGATTCAGAATTGTGATCTACAGCTTATTGTAAACATCGTTTTTTCATTTCGTCCCACTGTGAACCTGTGAAGTATGTACTCGCCACCGTATTAAAGCATTTCAGCGCTAATACTGTTTACACCAGCAGCCTTACCGTGTTTTAGGTTCTTAATTATATCTATAACCTCAGTGAGACAGACTTTCTCAGTTGCGTTTTCTAATGCATTATGTTCTATGCCGCAATTCGGTTGCCCTATTGCTTCACCTCCTAATAATTCTTTAAAAGAGTCTTTCAAAGCGTCTACTATTCCGTCTGTATCACATAGCATTTCACATTTGCTGTTTCTTATTCTGAAAAACTCTGTACTTTTACTTCCCTTCATCTCCTTAAAAAATAATTTCATGATTCCTTCAAGGTCGTTTTGTATTTTCTTTTCTTCTTCTGTTCTGATTTTATCTTCACTTTCCTTGACTAGTCGTTTAACATTCCTCTTTTTGTGTCTGTGATCATTTTAAAGTCTATTTCTCTCTTCATCGCTAAGACCTATGATGTTCAACGTTCTCTTGTACGCTTTTTTCTTTTCTTGTCGGGCTGCCTCAATTTCATCATTCCACCATGCATCACCAGACATTCTTCCTACAGCCGCCGTACCACACACTTCGGTCGCAGTTTTACAATGATATCGCGTAACATAGTCCATGCGCTTTCTATTTCTTTATTTCTTATAAGCGCCTCCCAAGTTGCACTATCTATGCGTTCGTTTAACTTATTCTGAAAGTCTATTCGCACTTTCGATTTCTGTAAATTTTCAATCTTCATTCGCGTTTGTTTCGTATTTTTGGTTTTCTTTCTTCTCCGTCCCCGCCCTAAGTTTATTTTGGAGCCTAGAAAGTAATGAACAGTATTGCATTCAGAACTTCTCATCACTCATATCTTTTACTAGTTCTCTTTGTCTTTCATCCGCAATAACGAAGTAAATTATACTGTGGTTATTTCCTTTCACCAGGTGCATATGTGGATCATTTCAAGTCGAAACCAAGTATTTGTAATTAATCCTGACGTTGGACGCCGACATATCCGTTCATATCTCATAGTAGAATTATTCTTTCACCATGATCGCAAGTACTTATTGTATCATTTAAAGTGTCACTATCAACTGGGGCGTAGCACGCTATGATAAATAATCTTCTGATTCCTACTTTCATTCTAGCCCACAATAATCTTGGAGATAGAAAATCATGATCTTTGAGATGCTGTCTTGCTTTTTCATTCATGATCAAACCGACCCCTTGACTAACATGCTACCGGGCGCGTCCCCGGGTTGCGGATAGGGGGGCCCGGAACCGAGGGTTTCTGCTAAATACGGTTACACAACTCAGTAAGCAGTCGCGGACTATGGTTCAGGGGTGGTCCCGAAGGAATAACTCCCAAGCCAAGGCGTTAACAACCGTGCTGAAGGCTGAATGGCACCAGGGTGTGGTGTTCCAAACGCTGTTTCTAGGATACCAGGTCGTCTCCTAGAGTATGGAGACCTTACCCCCGCATGCGGGGCTCTGTCGGGGCTGACCGATCTTTCCTTAGCTACTTGTGGGAATAATATGAAGTCGAATAAAAAATTTAATCTAGAAAATAGTCGTGTCGAGGAGTTGGAGATGATTGGAAGTAGCTCTATGGAGGAATTGGAGATGCCCTATGTTCCCGAGAAGAGCTTTTAAGAGGAGATGTTTGGTGGAGAACTAGACGTGACGGAGGAGCCGGACACTAGCCTCAAAAGTGAGGTGACAGGCCATAAGATGAGCTTCAAGGAAGCGATGGAGCAAGGTGTCAGCCTGATGTTAAGAATGGAGAACGTCCTGAAGAAAATGGAGGATTTTTGTGGTTTGGAGCCAAGCATTCACAAGCCAATCCCAACGGGGCTAGATGACGCGTTTGAGGTCATCGAAAAAATGAAGAGGCATGCACGTTGGGCCGACGGTTGGTTCAATAGCTTCGAAAACCAGATTGGCGAGTTTTTCGCCAAGAAGGTACGAGAAGCCAAGCAGTCAGCAGGTGCAAGGATATGGCTGCCATGGGAACACAGACGGGAGCAGACACCGCTCTCGACAGGACAGCGAGAGAGCCTACTCTGAGACCCCAGGAGACGGCAACCCGAAGACCATCCGCAAAACAGCTGAAGACCCGCATCTTCGGAGCAGGGACACCAGCCATGCAGCAGGAAGAACAGAGGGCAAAATCTCTCTCTGAACCACGGCAGGAAAAGGAGGCCCCGAGACGTGCTCGGCCGCAAGCGATTCTGGCGAAGCCGGCTCTGGGACAAAATTACGCGCAGGTCCTCAAAGACCTGAAAAACACGATCAAGCCCGACACCCTTGGTGTTAAAATCAAGAATGTTAGGCAGACACGGAGGGGCGTCGTCCTCATTGAGGTACGAAGCGAGGCAGAGGGCAGGACCAAACTGTCCACTGCAATCAAAGAAGCAGTCGGAGAAACGGTGAAAGTGAGCGAGCTCGTCCCCCGCACTGAAGTCGAGATATTAGATCTAGACGAAACGACGGACGAAGAGGAGATAAAGAAGGTTCTGAGGGCACACTTGAAACAGAACCAGATGGGAGACGTCAGAGTGTGTATGACAAAAAAGGCATACAGGGGAACCCTGAAGGCCTTTGTCGAGATGAGTGAGGAGTTGGCCGCAAGGCAAACTCGAACAGAACACCTGAAGATCGGGTGGGTCTCTTGCAGGGTCCGCAAGAAGACGGAGACCACGAGGTGCTATCGCTGTCATGGATACGGCCACCTGGCAGCGAAATGCGAAGATCCAGATCGGACAAAATGTTGTTGGAGATGCGGCGAAGTGGGGCACAGAGCTGTGGACTGCAACAGCAGACCACAATGCTATCTGTATGCCGGAAAAAAGGGAGGACCCCGGACAGACCATCTTCCGGGGACCATGAGATGCCTCACGTTCCGAGAGGCACGGCGAAAAAGAGAAGCAGCAGGAGCCCCTGCAGGCAGATGAGGCGCATAGAGGCAGTCCAACCTATCACCCCCAACCAGTACGTCGAAAGCCGACGAGCCCGATGTGCGGTACTACCGCACATGCTGAGGACGATACGTGCATCCGGGTTGGGACAAGAGACCAAAGAAAGAAGTAAGCCAAAAGAAGCCCTAGTAGGCAAGAAAACTTCACCCCCTGAAGTAATACAAAAGCGGTTTCCGGGGGGACCTCTGCCGAGAAGGAAAGGGTGGTCGTTTTTAGTGGGTCCCTTGGTGGCATTATTATCGGTCAAAGTTGATTTTGTATAATGTACAATTATACGCAATGTATAATTAAATATTATATATATCAGGGTCATTGTAGTGATGCGACTAAGATCCCCACACTACCGAGAAGTGCGGACCCTTCTCGGTGTGTTGTAGAACATTTTCCACCAGCCCATTTTCTGTTTCTACTTTTGCATCCCTTTTTCTTTGTCTTAGGTATACATAAAATATCTAGCTTCCTTACGTGCATAGTTTCATGTAATTCCATTCATTTTTTTGGATGACAGTTACTCCCAGTGGGACCCTGCGGTGGTTGTTAACCTTTAGTTTTAGATATATATATATTATATAATAGACAATACTTTTTTATCGAACGATATATCACGTGATATATGATACAATTATGCTTTTTTTTTCTTTATCGCTTGCATACTATTATAAAAAAGATGCTGAAACAAATGATGAATGTTGCATAATACGTAATACAAGGAAAATATGTGTCCGTCTTTGAAGCAAGGACCTAACGCGCAGTAGCTTCATTTTACAGAAGGAGCGATTCAAGAAGCGTTCCAATGCAGAAACTCCATAAAAGGGCATCACTTCGCAGTTCAATAACAATTTGAATTTGATATAGGAATAATATTTATTATTTTTAAAGAGCAAATGAAAAAATATCGATTGGTGTAAAAAACTAAAAATAGATCTTGTACGCATTAGGTCCCGTTCTTCGGGAACGGTTGCATTATATATTGATTATTATTTTTATTTCATACATTAAGACTGATGATGAATACATTATATAAGATTTGCATTTAATAAAAAAGCATTTACCTCTACCCACGACAACAACCTGCTCTTTCAACAATTTTGCAAGTGGTCATACTTCTATTCGACCTTTTATACATAAATAAACATTAATATTACATATGAGATTATAAAATATTAAATTTTTTTATATATTCGAAAACAATAATTTGTCACAATGAATGTATTTGGAAATGATTTTTTAATTTTACAGAAGAAAAAGAAATCATAAAATAACTGTCATGCTTCAAAAATATTTATATCAACAAGATTTTGACTTGGAGGATAGCATTTTTAAATTTCAAGATGTAATTTAAAAATAAAATGTATGACCATACGCTGATGCATGGACATTGCCAATAAAATGCATTATTGAACTTTAATTTTTTAAATATTTTTATAGAAAAAAATTTATTAGTTAACATTTTTTACCGTAAAAAATTATTTTCTACGAAGATATTAAAATAATAAAGTTTAGTCGCACGCATTTGGTGGGAATGTTTATTCAACAGTGTATGATCATCTTGAAAAATGTAACTCAGTTCCATCACAAACGAAATACATCGTTTCTTCACATTCAAATTACGCGCTTAAAATAAAGCATTCTTTATTTAGGTTAAGACATTATAATTGGTCCAATGGAAATCCATAATAGGAATGGGTGAGTTGAACGGTACTGGCTAAACATTCATGTCGGTGCTTTTTTAAAAATAAAATGTGATATTACATCGGTTGCCGGATTTATTATCGGAAAGAGTAAAAATTATGTTTTTGATTACGTGCTATTTTAAGGTTGTGATCAAACAAATTATAATAAAAAAAAGACGGAGGAGATGTTTGGCAGTGGTTATGCACAACTTAAAAACATTCAAATAGTAACAAATACGAAACACAGATAGATACTGTTTTACTAAAAAAGAATTGATTAAATACCGTTGAAGGAATAAGTGAAAAGTTTACAGCGTGATTTGAAGCTACGCTATGTGGAAAATTAGATTATTAACGATGTGACTATTATTATTAGAAAAACATTAATAACGATTTTAAATATGAAAATTGTGCCAGATTTTTATTGCACTGATATTTTCATTTATTTCTTTGTAAGGATAAATTAGTAAAAATATTTTTAAAATTAGAATACTTTTTTTGGCGCCTTGGTATTTGTTCACTTTTTGAAGTGCTACGTAACATCTACTAAGAAGATTTGCGGTAGATTTTTTAATATCATTCATTTCGCAATAACTTTACAATAGCGCCTAAGTAAAAAAGGGTCTTTCCTGTTTTCGATAATAAATTCAACAACCGAATAATATACCTCATTTTATTTAAAAAATACATTAGTCATGATTTTTACAAGGACAGCAATGCATTTTGTATACCCAGTATCAGGTATTTTTGGTTAGGTGGGAGACATCCATGATGTCTTCACGCCGAGGGTCAAACAATAATACCAAATGCATGTGACGAAACTTTATTTTTATAATAACGGGGAAAAGAATAATTTTTCACCATTAGTGTATAAGGATATTATTTTTTATTTTACAAAAGCTATTCAATCAAACAATAAAATCGATCATTTTTTAAAACGAGTTTGGTATTTAATTGAATAGCTTTTAAAAAATAAAGAAGAATATCCAGATACATTTACTGTGAAAAATAATTTTTTCAAAAGTTATTACAAAAATTGAGTTTCATTCCATAGGATTGGTATATCATTACTTGGACCTCAGCGTGCACACATCTTGCCAGCTGACGTCACAACTTAAAATACCTAATTCGAGATAGCAGACGATAATTCATTTTTTCTGTTCAGATAGTGATTTTGAAATAGCCTGATGTTTAGCAACAGACATTGCCTTTCTTCAAAAGCAGTAACAACTTTGTGAATTTGTGCTCATTTCTGATTGTGACAGTTTCGTTCATAAAATTTATTATCGATTATATATTGATAAATCGAAGATTTTCTTATTTATCCTACGCAAGTGGCCTTTGTCGAAATTGTTTACTTCATTTGATGGAAAAATATGTGAATGTCACATTGAAGTGTTTATCATCCTCGATGTTTTCAGAGAGAAATTCACATTTCTTATGAGAAACATTCTAAAAGTAAGTATCTATAACACTATAATTGAATAAGCGATTTTATTATATTTAACTCAAATATTTATTTGATAAGCTGAAAATAACTATATAATCTTTTTATTTTCGTTTTGAGGTTATTAATATAAGGGTGGCAAGGCAAAAACGGGATAAGTGACACACTGATCTTCACTCACATTCGGATAAATTTTACCAATAATATTATTCTTTCAAGCATTCGTAAATCATCTAGAATTGATAAAAGTGGCATGTTTCCCCATCAAAATAAAAAGTCGAGTACGTGTAAAATCCGAACCTAAAAGACAATTTTTCATATATTTGATTGAAAAGAAAACACTTTTTGATAAAAATAATGTTTTTCATGACTGATTTTATATTCAGCAGAAAATTTTAATCAAATAACTTTCATGTTTCAAAAAAATGTATATGTAAATTGTATTATTTATAATTACTACTATATGAAATTATAACCTAAATACGTATTACAATTTACTTTTTTCGATAAATTATTAACTTTATTCAATATAATTTTTTACTCTGCATTAAGTAAATTCATTTTTCGGGAATGGGTAAATAATATATATTTTTTTAATTGAGCAATAGGAATAATTTATTATAACAATATTATCAAAAAAATTATATCCTTATCATACTATTATATGGGGCAAAATTCGTCAAGTGTACCCGCCTAAAAACTTGTTGTCTCCGATTTTCTTAGATTTCCGTGAAATTATTGTCCTAGTGAACCTCTTTCAATTCCCCTAAGAGATCGTCTCTAGTACGACGGGTTGTCAGCATACAGGGGCTTGCATTTTCAACATTTTACCGCGCACGCTGATACTCAATTAACCATAACTTCTACTAGAGTTATCCAAATTGACTTTTTTATGGAGGTTCTGGAAACGTTTTTTCATCAGCCTTTCGCTACATGAAATGATTTTAGATTTAAAAAATTATTTAAGCGTCATTTTTCAATTTTAAACATATTTTTTAGTTTTTCTCCAAATGCAGCCGTTAATTTTTTTCTCCAAAATTATGTTTAAAAGAAAGCTTGACTTTCTCCCTTTAAAATGAGCCATTGTCAAAAGTGGGGCGAAGGAAATGGGTAGAGATATATAACACTTCTTGCGCGCGACTTCTGCGTCACGAGCTCCATGCTTCGAAAAAGTTTGAAAAACCCGCCGAAAAAATTAGTACACATACTTGAACACTAGATGTACATCTTGGATACCTTTCTCGCGACAAAAGTCATTGTCAGGTAATATAATTGCCAGCTATTTCTTGGTAGCAAATTGCTCTTATGCGATTTAACTTCGGCTTATTTCGACGTCATAATACTGCAGGTTTGTACTTTTCCGTATCTAATGTTATTATTTATTCTTACTTACTTTCCTCATTATTTAAAATATAAATAAAATTACTTGAATACTTGACATAATAGTAACAAGAATTTAGTGCTGCAACTTAGCTTTTTCTTCTGCTTAATTTTTAATCATGCCAAGAAGAACTAGCTTGGGTCGCCATTGTAACAATCCTTTTTCTAAGGATAATCACAAGCGTGATCCGTGCAATATTGAGAACAATTTCTGTAATTCTTCAAAAAAAGTATCCCAGTATACCTATCGATGCGAAACTGTGTGTAAATTGCAGAAAAGAAATGTCTCCATTTGCATTGCTATCCCCTTTGTATTCCCATACGGATCCAACAATTGAAGACACTTCAGTGATCAACGATAATGCACCTCCTATTCTCGACAATGATATTTTAATGAAAAATGACGAAATCTTTCCCAATCCTTCAACATCCAAGTTTGAAAGATTTAAAACAGATTGTTTTGATGAAAATCATTACGCCAGAATGGAGGTTCTTGAACAAATAAAAGAAAAATTTCAAAAATCTGCAAGTAATTCTGAAAAAGTGTTACTTTCAAGTCTTGCTCCAAAATCTTGGGGCCGCAGAAGATTGGCTAAAGAATTTGCCGCTTCCGAACGCCAAACTAGAAAGTCTAAGAAATTCGTAGCTGAGAATGGAATTTTAACTTCTCCTAACTTAAAAGAAGGTAAAACTTTAGATTCCGAGATTGAAAATTTGGTGAAAAAATTTTACCTCGATGATGAGAACAGTCGTATGATGCCTGGCATGAAAGATTTCGTTTCCGTAAAAAAAGATTATGGCTCCCGCGAGCACGTTAAAAAAAATTAATTCTGTGCAATCTTTCTGAATTATATGCATATTTCAAGACTCAGCGTCCTACAGTAAAAATTTGCTTACCAAAATTCTCTCAGCTCAGACCCCAAAATTGCATGCTCGCTGGAGCCAGTGGTACGCATACAGTTTTTGTTTGTGTCCATCACGAAAACGTCAATCTAATGCTTGATGCTGTAGATTTAAAAGAACCAACCTGCGAAAATTTTTCTCCCATTAAGACTTATCATGATGCTATGAATAAAATGATGTGTAGCGTTCCGACTTCAGAATGCTACTTGAATGAATGCACAGCGTGTCCTGGTACAAGCGCACTTAACGACTTTGTAACATCAGTTCTTGCAGATCAATGTATTGACCGAATAGAATTCCAGACTTGGCAACAAACTCACAGAAGCACTAGGAAAAGGTGAAGTTTTAATAGTTTTTTTGAGGTAGTGTGCAAGACAAATTTGGTATGTTGTATTCTTTCTTTCAAGAGAAGAAAACTTGTTTTATGTAGAATTGATTTGGATTTAGATGTTCCTAAATGATTTTTTAACTGTAAGAATTTTGTGACGATGTTATTGTCCCTACACCGTTTTACGAAAGCTAAAGATGTTAGTAGCTTACCTTGAGAAGTCCTGAGCTTATTAAAAGTGTTAGTTTTAATAAGAAAACTCTCCCCGTAGAGTTCTTTGATAATAGATTTAATACTTTCACGACGATTCATTATAATAAATTAAATTCCCACCATGGGGCACTCTGGCCAATCATAGGCATCGTAGAGAATCTGTATAAGAACAACATAACCTGAAACTTCTGTTTCAGGGCAGCCCTGAAGAAGTGAACTGCAATGTTCACAAAACTTCGGCAAGTTTCGTAGTTTTGCACACGATTGAAACCCGAAAAGCTTTAAATTTTAATTTATCAGAATGAATCACCGTGAAAGTATTAAATCTATTATCAAAGATGATAGAACTTTGAATTAAGTGGTCATGGCGTTTCCAGATAAAATAAGTGCCAGCGGTGGGCGACCTCTTAAACACCCTTAAGTATCTAATTCGGACCTAATAAGAACCTGTATATACTGCCTGAAAAATATGTGTAAAACATTTAGGCAGGCAGCTAATGAGTCCATGGCTTTGAACACTCTAGCATCTTATTGCTAATAGTATATTCTTCCAACGACTTTAAAATTTCTAGTTTCAAACGTAATCACTTAAAGTTGTTAGCGGAATAGAATATTATTTTAGTATGTTAGGTCTTTCCAAATCCATAGACGGATTGACTGTCTGCCGTATTGACCTTGCAGAATATCAAATCGGATTACCTGTACGTCTGTATATTGATGAGTTATATGAACAGCGATATTTTGATATGTTCCGGATATGCGATAATATTATTAAGTTTGAAATTAGAGACTCATAATCTTTAGCGGAATATAATATTAGTTCGAGTTTGCCGAGGCTGGTCATGGGACACTTCCAACTCTCTACGTGCACAGTTGGGAGTGTACCATCTCTGCACGTATAAATTTGGACGTGCACAGATGGCCTAATGCACAGATATGCCTGTGGCCAACAACGTGCACAGTTGTGCCTGTGCCCATCGACGTGCATAGATGGGCTTATGCACAGTTGCTCCGTTCATAATTGTACCCTTCCCTGTGAAGCTTTTTCAAAGTCATGGATTCATTGAGTGCGTGCTTGAATGTGTTCACACATTTTTGAGTTAGTTCATTCATAGGTTCTTATTAGTTTCGAATTAGATACATAAGAGTGTTTAGCACGTCGCTCTCCGCTAGTAGTTATTATTAATTAAAAACGCCATAATCACTTAATTTTATTAGCTATGATCTCTCAGTGAAGATTGCATGACATGTATTAAACTTGGAGAATATCAATACGTATTTCCTGTACGTCAGTATATTGATAGATTATATGAACAGCGATCTTGTGATTTATGTTAAATACGTGATCTTATCATTACACTTGAAATTAGAGACTTAAAGTCGTTAGCGGAATACAATTTTTTTTTGGAATGTTAGTTCTTCTGAAATCCATAGACAGATGAACTCTCTGCCTAAATATTTTTAAACACACATAATACTAGTAATAGGAAGTTGGGTTGAGTGACGGACAACTGTGCACGGAGAAACTGTGCACGAGCCCTTCTATGCACTTCGAGGGCCGGTGGTACAAATTTGCACGTTGTTGGCAACTGGCATAACTGTGCACGTGCACAGACGGGACACTCCCGACTGTGCACGTCTCAATCAATATTATCAGTGGGGTTGTGCATCAAACGGGTACTCGAAATTCAAGAAATTTACAGAATTCAAGGGAATTGCGGAATTTAAATAATACAAGGAGTTCACGAAATACACGGAATTCTTCTAATTCATGAATTTCTTGAATTCCGTTAATTCCTTGAATTTCTACAATTATGTGTATTCTTTGAATTCGGTGTATTCCGTACATTCCCTGATTTCACGAATTCGTTGACTTTATTGTGTTTTATGAATTCCGTGAATTATTCTAATTCCGTTAAGTTTTTGCATTCCTTGAAATCCTCGAATCCTGCACGGAGAAAATTTGTTAATTAAAATTCACCCAATTAGTTAGGTAAATGGAGGACATTACTGCATTTAGATGAAGTTAACAATTATTTTAGGATTCAATACAAAACAGAACTATAAATAATACAAAAGAGTTATGTAAGATCTCAAGTCCAAAAGCGAAAATTCTGATATGTAATAATTGATATAAGTGTTGTATTATTTTCATACCCGTATATTATAAAATAACGCAGAGTATTGTAAATTTTTAATTAATGAATGATATATAGTTTTCTTTTGTGTGATATTAACGATTCACTTAAAAGAAAGTATAGATTTCAGAATTTTCAAAGAGATTTTCACTTTCGTTAGGAGAGGAATTACACAGCAGTAAGGTAAAATAAGAGTCGCTAGGGACTTCAACATTTTCAGGGCTGATGTTTGAAGCCAAGTCCCCGTAGACACTTCAAAATTTTTAAGTTTCGGTTTATATTGTAGACTTTGAGAAAATATTCAAATATACAGACTATCCTTCTCTCTCAGTAGATAATACTTATTAAGTCACTAAATAAAAGTAGAATATATTTAAAAATTGACGTATAAAGATGCGGGTGATGAAAATACATCGGAGGGCACTGGACAACTGACTTTGAACTTCAAGCCGAGAGATTCCCGAAGACTTATGTTTGAAAACAAGGTTGAATTTATAACGAGAAAATATGAATTTTCTACTTAAATAATTGAATTTCTCATAAAAGAGAAAATGTTTTTAACAAAATAAGTGAATTTTCAACTTGAAAAGATGAATTTTCTCGTAAAAATGAAGTAGCTACCTTTTTCGTTGTAAAAATTATTTTTTACCAACAAGAAAAAACAACATATTTTCTTTAAAATTTGTTCAATTTTTAATGAAAGAAATGAACCTTCAACTAAAATAATGCATCTCAAAATGAAAACAAAAAAAAAATTCACCAGTTAGGTAAATTTTCAACCAAAAAGATAAATTTTCTATCAAAAAAAGACAAATTATCAACTAAAAACATACATTTTAAAGAAAGAATAGAATAGTTTGATTTTCAGTTAGAGAAATAAGTTTCTGAACAAATAAAATAAATTTCCAAAACAAATTCGAAAAATGGAGTATACTTAAATTTTTACTTGAAAAACTTAATTTTTAAATTTTTAATTAAAAAAATTAATTTTCAATATAAAAAATAATTTTTAAATGTAGAAATGAAAATTTCGACCGGAAAGATTAATTTTCTACCAAAAAAGAATCATTTGTAAGAAAATACAGGAATTTTCCATCAACATTTTTTATTTTTAATGGAATTTTCAACCGAATAGTTGCCTCTTCAAACAAAAATGTTAATTGTCTACCAGAAAAAAAAGATAGATTTTCAACTAAATAGATGAATTCTCAACTAAAAAACATACATTTTTAACAAAGTATAGAATAGTTTATATTTTAGTTAGAGAAATAAGTTTTTTAAGCAAATAAAAAGAATTTTAACTAAGAAGGTGAATTTTCTAAAAAAAAGAATCATTAAAATACATAAATCTTTAACTGAAAAAGCTAAATTTTTAATAAAAAACATATTAGTTAAATTTTAAGATAGAGTAATCAGTTTTTAAGCAAACAACTTTAATTTTCGTAGATGTATTTAAATTTTCAAGGAACCAAATGAATTCTCTACCAAAAAGATTAAATGTCTATAGACCCGTCACAGCGTTTTCGATTTTTAATAGCGTTAATACCGTTAAAAGCGTGCGACTATATCGTATGTAATGTATCGTAATTTAATGCAATTGTTTATGTTAAATTGTGTATATGTCCCAACAATATACTTATGATGATAAATTTAAATTTAAAGCTTTTTCGGGTTTCAATCGTGTGCAAAACTACGAAACTTGCACACGAAACGTCGGCAAGTTTCGTAGTTTTGCACACGATTGAAACCCGAGAAAAGCTTTAAATTTAAATTTATCATCATGAATCATCGTGAAAGTATTAAATCTATTATCAATATACTTATGAGTTGTATGATATGTGTGAGCATGTGTTTGTTAGTAGTGGATGACCTTCCACAGAGTCTCGTTGTAGCAAGAATGTTTTTTTTTCTGGCGCACGAAATTTTACATGACTGGGATGTAGAATTCACATATTTAGGGAGGTAGACTTTGATTTCTATGATTGAAACTGTACCTAACAGCTCGACTGATTTTATCTAACTGGTAGGTAATTGACATCTCGTTTTACCCAACTGTCAGGTAATCTTTATTATCTCGTTGTATTATTTCTTACTGAGTTGCGAATTAAATCTTAATGAATTTATATTAATAATTCATATTTTCACAGCAAATATTACCCTATTTCATTTTACATAACTGAAAGTGAAATTTTAATATAATTCCGTAATGTCCTCCGTTTACCGAACTAAGTTATGTAAAATTTAAAACACAAATTTTCTCCGTGTGTGAAATCAAATCACTTTTGGAATTTCCGGACCCGAACTTTTCGAGTATCTTTCGGGTATCCAAATCGCTTCGAGAACCTATAATTTCCAGGTATAGGAACTTTTTCGTAAACTCGAACCTGTTCGTGCATAGATGGGAGAGTCCCAACTGTGCACGTCCACAGTTGGGAGTGTCCTATCTGCTGACGTAAAACGTTAGTTGGGTAGTATCTGTGCACGTGGCCAGTGATGCCAGTCGCCAAAACCGTGGACATTTGTGCCACGGGCCCTTGGCATGCACAGTTGGCCTCCTGTAATGCAAATTCGTACGCTGTTGTACCCCTCGCAAATAAAACCGTGCATAGTTCGGATGATCCTATCTGTGCAGATGAATCGTTCGTAGGGTAACATCCTATGCATGTCGACATTTTGAAGTGCACAGTTGGCAGTGCCCCATCAGTGCACAGTGGTGTCTGCGGCCATCAACGTGCACAGTTGCTCCGTTGACAGTTGTACCCTTCCCTTTTGGGTTTTTCCAAAGGCATAAATTCATTGAGCGCTTGCTTGAATGTGTTTACACATTTTTTTAGTTACTTCATATATAGGTTCTTATTAGATCCAAATTAGATACGTAAGGGTGTTTAGATGGTCTCTCGCCTATAAAATGTATTGATCTTGTAGCATATCAATACCGATTCCATGTACGTGGGTATATTGATGAGTTCTATGAACAACGATCTTTAGATTTGTTTCGGATATGTGATAATATTGTTCCGTTTAAAAAAAAAAATATAGTTGTCAGCGAAATATGACATCAATAATAGCATGTTGGGTTGGGTGACGGAAAACTGTTGCACGTAGCAACTGTGCACGAGCCCATCTGTTCACAGTTGGGGGTGTCCTATCTGTGCACGCGAACCGTTCGTAGGGTACCATCTGTGCGCGTTAAAATGTTGAAGTGCACAGATGATACCCTGAAGACGGTCATGGGCACAGATCGGAGACTCCCAACTGTGCACGTCTCAATATGCGCGGGGTTTAACTGAGCACGAAGCAACCGTGCGCGAGCCCAACAGTGCACGTCGAAAATGTGATACAAATGTGCAATTTTGTTTGCCACTGGGAAAATTGTGTACGGGCACAGATAGGATACCCCCAACTGTGCACGCGTCAATTAATAATCATTAGGGGAGTGCGAACAGCTCGAAAGCTTACGCCGAGTCGGGCTCAACTTTTTCGCACCGAGCTCAACTTTTTCGCACCGAGCTCAACTTGTTTCGGCTACTTAAGGATTTCGAGAATATGACAAGTAATACAAGGGGTTCACGAAATATACGGAATTCACCTATTTCTTAAAATTAAAGGAATTATATGAATTCAGGGAATTCGGGCAATTCAAAGAAATCAACAAATTTACGGAATTCAACGAATTTACAGAATTTGCGAAATTTAAGGAATTCACGAAACTCAAGGTATTCGCTTAATTCAAGGAAAGAAATACCGTGAATTCCTTGAATTTTGTAAAGTCCTTGAATTCCGTAAATTTCTTCAATTTCTCAATATCCTCGGATTCCGAAATACCTGGAATTCCTTGAGTTCCTTGAATTCTATGAAATCCTTGAATCCCGTTGAGTCAAATCACTTTTAGAATTTCCGGACCGGGCGTTGCATACCCGTAACGATCAGGCTGTCAACTTACAAGTCCACGTGAACAGATAGGACACTCCCAACTGTACACGTGTACAGTTATGCCAGTAGCCAACAGCGTGTACAGTTGTACCACCGAGCTTTGACGTGCAGTTGTATCCCTAGCAAATTAAGGCGTGCATAGTTGGGATTATCCCATCTGTGCACGTGAACGCTTCGTGAGGTACCATCTGTGCACGTCGAAATTTAGACATGCACAGTTGGGAGTGTCTCATCTATGCCCGTGAACCATTCGCAGGGTACCATATGTGCACGTCAACATTTAGTCGTACAAAGTTGGGAGTGTCCCATCTGTGCACGTCTAAATTTAGACGTGCACAGACGGCTCGGTACACAGTTGTGCGTGTGACCAACAACGTACACAATTGTGCCTGTGACCATCGATGTGCACATACGAGATCTTGCACAGTTGCTTCATGCACAGTTGTGCAATTCCCTGTTGGGTTTTTGCAAAATCATAGATTCATTGAGTGCGTGCTTAAATGTGTTCACACATTTTTTTCAGTTAGTTTATATATATATATGTATGTATATAGGTTCTTGTACTTCAGCTAACTGATGGGTTCTATTTGCAGCGATCTTTTCTTTTTGTTCCACATACATGATCTTATAATTACACTTGGAGTTAGAGACTTCAAATCGTTAGCGGAATGCAACATTATTTATAGAATGTTAGGTTTTCCAAATCCATAGACGGATTGACTCTCTGCTTAAATGTTTTTATACATATTGTTCAGTAAGTATATATAGGTTCTTATTTCGTCCACTCTAGAAACGTAAAGGTGTTTAGCAGGTCGCACGAAACCTGCAGTTACTATAATTTAAAAATGCTATAATCACTTAATTCGAGTCCCTATGATTTTACTTGAAGAATGCATGACATGTATTGAACTTGGAAAATATCAGTATGGCTTCCCCATACGTCAACATAGTGATGGATTCTTTTAACTGCGATCTTCTAATTTGTTCCGGATACGTGGTCATTATAATTACGCTTGATATTACAGACTTATAGCCTTTAGCGGAATATAATACAGTGATCTTTCCGAGTAAGACCGCATCGGGGGAGTAGGGGAGTAACTGCTGCGGTCGAGTTATGCCCCCACTCTAGCTTCGCGTTTCCGTCCGTCGAGTTTAGTGCCGCTCCTTCTGAGTAGTGCTACAAAAACAACGGAAAACTGTTGTGCCAAAAGTTTTTTTCTCTCGGCTTCTCTTGTAAAAAATAGAGGTAAGTTTTTCACGGAATTTCATATAATTCATGAAATCTTTGAATGAATTATGTTTTCATCCCCAAGAACGCTAAAACTGCTTTCTATTCCAATATTGTTGTACGCTTTTATGTATAGCCAGAATTCCCCCTTGTTTTTTTTTTCCATGAGCAGCACAGAAAACTTGTTTAATTTTGTTTAAAACAGTTTCAAGAATAATTAATTGGTACGTAGGCTTATCTATATTTATAAGTGGAATTATTCACGTGACTTTGATGCTTGCGGCAGAACAGCGACGTCTCTGTTTCGAACGGTATTACATAGAAGGAGTGATTCCATATCTCATGCAGAACGGGATGCTGGAGGGGAAGCATTCAAGCGAGATGAGGGGCATGGAACAACTCGGAGTGGTCTTACTCGGAAAGAGCACTGTATTAGTAACGAAATGCTTGGTTTTTAAAAATCCATAGACAGATCGACTCTCTGCTCAAAAAACGAAAGTCAAAAATAATACACATAGTGCAGGTTATCAACAGAAGGATACTATAAATATATATACGCAAATATACATACTCAAAAGTAAAAACGCATTCATACACACACTCATATATATTTTCAATTAAGAATCTAAGTGTTACCAATGTGTGATTTCGAGGGTAGGATTAGGTGTGTTGAATAAGTAACCAAAAAGGGCTTTTCTTAAGTGAAACTGTAAAGGTGCATTTCTAATGTTAATAGGTAGTTTGTTCCAAAGGCGAGCACCACGAATGACAAAAGACCTTTGCATTTTACACGTGCGGTGTGACTCAATTTTTAGTACTGTTTTTCTTTCACGGAGTTTAGAATGTGTTGGTTGAACTTTATCAATAAAATGGAACAGGTTAAACAGATAGTGCGGAGCTTTATTACTGAATAGGTTATAAAGAAAATTACCCATAAAAAATTGTCTTCTTTTTGCGACGTTAAGAAAATTGGTTGATAACGAAATTGAATTGTTTTCGAAAACTATTGATGGTAGAGAAAAGTGTTCAATATAAAACATTTGTAGTTTTTCAATATCTTTTAGCCTCATATAAAAGTGCAGTATGAAAAATCAACAAATTTCTTGATGAATAAAAGAGAAAAGAAAATTTGTTTTCCATCGTAAGAATAAGTGTCATTCTGAAACTATTGACTACATGAAAAAATATTGTAGAGATGAAATGTGTAATTTATTAAGATCTACATTTTTTGCAAATAATATTTTTCTCTGAAATGCATACTTTTTAAGATATGTTTCATTTTTTTACCAAAATCATCAAAATTAAAATGCACAGAAAAGCCTCTTAATATTTTCTTGCGCAAGGTTCACTTTATGCATTTACATACAATATTCACATGTAAAGTTTGAAATATAGCAATGAGGTCGTTATGAAAATGGTAAATTTGATGAAAGTAGCTTTCTAGCCTTTTAAATATTGATGTCAGAGAAAAAAAAAAGGTTTACTGAAATTATTTCCATGAAATTTATATCTAGTATAATATACCTCATAACTGTATATAAAAGCTAAATCCTGAACTTGACAATTAGAAATTGGCAGTTTCTTAAGTTTGGTGAAATTTAGTAAATTTATAGACAAATTTCAGGATGGCCCTATTTTTTTATTTTTTGACATACGCGTATGGTAAATATTTTTTCTCAAACTACTCCTTAAAGTATAAAGTATAAAAAAATTCTCTTAAAGTTCTGATTCGAGAAATCTAATAATAAGTACCCAATAAGTACCCTTATGTTCATCACACATTAGGAAAAAATCATAGTTTATTGGGTCCTAACTATTCAAATTTAATTGTTCTATGACTGTGGCTTCTATATACTAAATAAAAGTTCCTACATATTTCTGTAAATTGTTTGTAAGTTTATGCAAAGAGTTACTTTGAGTATGCAAAGATTTTCTGCAGATATAAAAAACCAATATTGTATACATTAATATCTACGAAATATTTTCCGTTGTAAATAGCTTACTTGTACCTTACATCACTTTTATATTGTTATGTAAAACATTTTAACATATTTTTAAAACTGAAGATGTTTTTTTATAAATAAGGGTGCTTATCGGGTCTTTTATATGTAAATATATTAGCCGAACCAATAAGCACCCGTGTGGAAATTGCCAAATGTTTGCCCAGTTATAAGTTTGGCCCCAACTTGGAAAGTTATCGTATGGCTACAACAGGGTTAATATCTTAAATCTAGTTTAAACCAACTTTGTTTCACAGCTCTTGATTGCAGCACCATCAACTTGCCTGTGCATCTGTTTTCAGTCTGGCTCCATCTTGAATCTCTTGAACACAAGTAGAGGACAAGTAGGTTAGTTTGAGGTTATATTGGCGAGTGTTTTTGGGATTTCGCCTGTATTAATTATTAAATTATGATTAAAATTATCAAAAATGCCGAAAGTGAAAAAGCACTTGTCGCGTTCGAAATTTTAATTAAAATTGGTTTAATAATTCCTTGTTTATTTAATAAACTATACATTATTTTACAGAATTATACTTTCTGAAATATTGTTTACAGAAAAGTAGCTGATCCTTTAAAGATCAAAAATGAAAAAAACTTAATCTAAAATGTAGATTAACTAAAAATCAAATTTCTAATAATTAAATGTTTTAATAATTAAATAATTGTAAATAATTGCATTTGAAATTAAGTAAACAAGTTCTGTCACGATCATATATTTTTAATTTATATTATCGAATCATTAAAATTTTCAAAACATCAACACCGTCTGGCTCCATTGCTTTCATTTAGTTCCATGTAAATTTGAATTTGCGCGCCGAACTCTAATATCGATTGTCGGTCTCTTCGATTCATTCTTTGGTAATGCGGCATGTAAGTGACATTGTAAAATTTTGATGTATAAATAGCAATTGAACATTTAGTAATTTCGAAAAAATCGAGTAATATCTAGAGATATTTTTTGTAAAGAAGTTTTGAAAGATTCAAAATTAACGTAAATTTTGAAATGATATCAAATAAATTTAAAAAATGTAAATTTTTTTAGGTTTGGAAGGAAAAATTAGCAAGCTTTTCAAGAATTGTGAAAGGTTTTATAAGATAAATTTTTTTTTTATAATTCCTAGGAAAATTGGAAGAAACTTTTTATTTTGAACAATTTTAATTCGTAACTGACATTGTTAAATATTGATGTATAAATAGGAATTTAACACCATAGTAATTCAGAAAAAAAATACTGATTTCAAGAGATGTTTTTTTTTTAAGAGAAGTTTTGAAAAGATTAAGAATTAATGTAAATCTTGGAATGGTTTTAAATAATTTTTAAAAAGTGTACATTTCTTCAGGGATAAAAAATTTAGAAGCTTTTTAAGAATTGTGAAAGGTTTTATAAGAAACCAGAAAATTTCTTACGATTACTAGAAAAATTGAAAAGGACTTTTTATTCTTAAAAATTAATTTTGGGGGAATATTTAAAAAGATTTTCAAAGATTTCCAAAATTGTCAAAAAAGAATCTGGAGGAGGAGAAAATAGATGGAGTAGGTAAGGGAAAATTTGCGATGGGAATGTTCGAACGACTTAATTAAGTTTTTTCAAAGGAAATAGTTTTAAAAAATGAAATTTTTTGTTTTTATTTAAAAAGAGAATTTACTTCAAAAAATTTTTCATCAATTTTTTTACATAATTTTCATTTAATAACATTTATTTCAACAATTTTTTTAATTCACTCTTATAGGCGCTCGGCGTCCATTTTGACTTTTTTTATAACTTTGCAGGTTTTGAAAAAAATTTTACTAAAAATTTGAATTATTGAAAAAAATATTTAGAAGCTTTGAAAATATTTCAAAAATTTAAAACGAAGTTTAGTTCTTCGAAGATTTTTAAATAAAGTTTGAAAAATATCTAAAGTTTTCGAAAAATTTTAGGATAATAAACATTTTTTATTTATATCTTTCAGAAGATTTTGTATTATTTCTTATTTCAAAATGATAATTTAAAGAAAATGGCTGAAAGTATTTGAAATAAGAAAAAAAATTGATCAATTATTGATTTGAAGCGACTTAAAATTAAAATAATTTAACTTTTCATTCAACAAGTTAACGTTTCTAGCTTAAAATCATATCACTTGAAAAATTTAAGAATTTGTTGATTCATTGTTCACTTCAGCGAATTGAAAATGACAACACTTTCACTTTATCAGATTTAAAATTGTTCAATTGAAAAGTCTTAATACCTTCCATTTTATACATGGAAATTATTAAGCAGTTGAACAAAAATTGTTTGAAAAAAATTTTAGTGTTCAGTTTTAAAAGTTTAAAAATTAAGAATCCCACATTAAGTGCTTTAGTTGAGAGTGTAGTTTTTATTTTATTTTTCAAATTAAAAAATTTTTTGCTTCAAGAGATCAAATGAAAATGACTGCAAAATGATAAAGGAAGAATCCTACCGGCGCGGCGTCTGCGGGTACACGCGCACTCGTGCGGTGGCACGAACGCGTTCGGCAAAAATCGAGATTGCTCGGACATACTCGGGAACATCATGAAATAGCACTATACGAAAAATCGAGACTTGAGTTTCAATTTCTATAATAGGTCGCAGGTTTCTGACATGTTCTTATTCATAATGTCAATTTCTGAAATAAGCTTTACAGATTATAATATTCACTTTCTTGCTTATTGAAATTATTTTTAGACAAACTAGTAAGCACCATATCACTTTTTAGTACGATTAATTTTTCAAATACAGATTCATAACATTTCGTATTCAATATACTAATTTTTCTACTGAAACTTAATAAAGACTATTATGAAAATGTCAAATTTCAGTACTTTAACCAGCTTGAGATATAGAAATAAATATGATATATATTTGATATAATAGTGTTGAACATAGTGCAGAAAAGTTCAGATTTTGGACAAAATCGAGTGCGAAGCACGAGAGACGTGATGAGAATGTGTTCGTTAAAGCCAAAGGAGCTTTAACAAAAGAGAAGTCACAATCACCAAATCACAATTGTCGATGATTTGACCTTTAATTTTAAAAGGTCTGGGCACAAATGATAGATAAAATAATATTTGTCAAGAATAAGCCTCTCTTGTTGTCAAAGAAAATACCTGAGAAACAAATTTATATCCTTTGGGTCGAACTATAATGGACCTTTACTACTGAAAACATATTTGTGAGTTTTGTTGTTGTTTATTGTTTTTTAATGGGAAAATAATGAAAAACATGGCCTAGTTTCACTGTAAAAAAACACATAAAAAGAAGAATTCAGTTTTTTGTGTCTAACTAAGGCTGATATTTACTACTGAAAATATTATTAGTGAAATTGATTGTCTTGTTTTAATTATAGTGGAGAAAATAATATTTAACTTATATCCTTTGGGTCTGAAAATGAAGGACATTTACTACTAAAAATATCTTGGTGAGTTTTGTTGTTGCTTATTGTTTGTTAATGGGAAAATAATAAAAAACATGGCCCAGTTTCACTATAAAAAAAAAAACACATAAAAAGAAGAATTCAGTTTTTTGTGTCTAACTAAGGCTGATCTTCACTACTGAACAAAATATTAGTGAAGCTGCTTTTATTGTTTTAATTATAGTGGAGAAAATAATATTTGACTTATATCCATCGGGTCTGAAAATAAAGGGCATTTACTACTTAAAACATCTTGGCGAGTTTTATTGTCTTTGGTTATGTGTTCCTGAAAAAATAATAGCAAACATGACCCCATTTCGCTGTAAAAAAAAGGAACACACGAAAATCAGAATTCAGTCAATCTTTTTGTCTTTTTAATTTTTGACAGAAAAAATAATATTTGATAAGAATAAGCCTCTCTTGTTTTCAAAGAAAATACATAAGGAATGCATTTATATCCTTTGAGTCAAACTATAATGGACCTTTACTACTGAAAACATCTCGGTGAGTTCTTGTATCGTTTGTTATTTATTCATGCGAAAATAAGAACAGAAATGACCAACTTTCGCTGTAAAAAAAGAAAAACATAAAAAGCAGAATTCAGTTATTTATGTCCAACTATGACTCCCCTTTACTGCTGACAATGGATTATCGAAACTGTTCGTCTTTTTTAAATTGTAGCGGAGAAGATAATATTTAAGAAGAATGAGCCCCTTTACTGTCAAAGAAAAGACATAAGAAAGACATTTATATGCTTTATATCTTACGCTAATAGACCTTTACTACTCAAAACGTATTAGTGAATCCATTTGTCTTTTGTTATTTGTTCCAGAGGAAATAATATTTTAAGAAACATAATCCGGTAAGAAGCTGTGCATTAAATTCGATCACAACGTTTCTGTCAAAATGAATGTCGATTTGAAAATGCATATAACGGAATTAAAGTATTTACACAAAACGAGCGACAACTTGATGCGAATCCATTTAACATTTTTTTGACTTGCTATAGAGCCTATGGAGACAATTAATTTTTTTTAAACAATTTCATTATTTAAAAATTTACAAACTTACGTGTTCCGCGATATCAACAGACATAAGAATTTCCGTTACCTGTCACCACACGCCTAGTAACTTTAACTTTCGATGAGATTTAGTGGAATTCGTTTGCTCCCAATCTTCACTCGCCGAATGGAATAGAATTGATTTCATCTTCACGGCATTAAACCGGATCATCTTCAATAGAATCAAATTGAAACGCCAACGACAGAAAATGCCATTGTTTTGGATTTAAAGCGTTATGAATTTAACCATATTTGAACTCGTTTTAATTCATAATAATTCACACCTTCTTACCGGGCAAGCCCTCTTATGTGTGAAAAAAACGCATAAAAATCATAATTTTGTCCTTTATGTCTGACTGTAATTAAACTTTATTATTGAACCCCTTTTGGAAAATTCGCTTGTCTTTTATTATTAGTCGTAGAGGAAATCATACCTGACAAACATGAGCCTACTTCGCTACACAACAAGATCCATAAAAAGCAGAATACCCTCCTGCATGACTGCCTATAACTGAACTTTACTACTTGAAATAATTTTGTGAATCTGGTTGTCTTTTTTTATTTGTCTCGAAGAAAATAATATCTCTGACATGCATGAGCCGTTTCGCTCTAAACAAAATATAAAAAGCAGAATTTGACTCCTCCTATCGAGAAAGTAGTAAATCATCATGGCTGTTAATAAAAATACAAGTCGTGACCTCTATAGTAAGTAAACATCAATTTATGTATACTATATAGAGTACGAGATGCGTATTTATTAACATATAGGACAACTTACTACTTTCTCAATTAAAGTAGTCGAATTTACCTCTTTGGGCCTGACTATAACTGACATTTACTACTGAAAACACCTTGTTGAATACTCTGGATAGATACATAATTTGATATAAAACTGTAATAAACTAACAATCACGCAGAATTAATAATCGAATAATCTGCGTTATTATTAATTATTGAATCCAATTACCTGAATGATGATAATTTAATTTCACTGAAAATAACTATAAGCCTTTTTCAATCAGGCGTTTTCAAATAAACTGACAACATAATAAGCAATTGCTTGCTGCCACTTATTAGGTTATGACGAAGTAGGACGAGGATTACAAATCCTCTTAACCTATTTTTGGTGACAGGGAAATATCGATTAACCGATAAGTACAAGCAAGCAAGTTACTTTTCGTCCTTCTGTAAAAACGTTTTCAATAAAAAACTGACGTTGCACTATTCTCCGACACATCTTTCTCTATTTTTATTCAAGACGTGCAGTGAACGTAATTTTTATATCAGATATGCATAAAAAGCATTTGTAACCCATTTTTTATTTAAACAATGTTAAATTCTGCTATTTCTTATATTTTTCTGGGATTCGTAAGGTTCACCAGAAACCCTTATAACGGCGAAATAAAAAATTTTATAAATTTAAATTTGAAATATTTTACTTCCTTTTATAAAAGGTTCTATGTTAGAAATCTTACAAGATTAGCATTTTGGCCCTTAAATATCAGTGGTTAAGAAAAATGAAAAATTAGTCAAGGAAAAATCAGGGAAAAGCCAGTGAATTTTGAAAATGAAGTTTTGCGGCCACCCACTTTATGTTGTAAGGGAAACTTAAAGTGAATTACTAACCAGACTGCTCTGTCATTTTCGAACGCGTTTTGCAGTTCCACGTTGCATTCCCCAAGGTAAACGTCTTCTCCCTCTGGAAGTCTATCCCAGAGAGTAACTTCGATAGTTCGATCCATCAATTTCTCACCGGAGATACCAGTGAAGTTCAAGGTTGCGTTCCAGATTGGATTGTGATCAGGTTCCGCAATGTCTGTCTTTAACGAGCTGTGGTCTCCACTGAGAGCGATCAAGTTACATGAGAATTAGATTAGGTGATAGTTTCATTAGGATACTTGGAAAAGTGGTTTTAAATTTCCTTTAATCTAAAATAGGATTTGTTACTTTCTAAGCTTAATGATAGTAAACGTAATGATTGAAGAGTCTCTAAAGGACATGCAAGCAATTTTGCGAAATATCAATAATTACTAGTAAACACTGAAGATGGAGATGATGTTGGTGATACGAGATACGAGGTTGATGATAGTCACGACCATGGTGAGGATCTCCAATAAATGAAGAACATTCATCAGAATTGGTTTAGGGACATAAATCACATTGAAGATGAATCGTGGTAACGTCAATATATTTTGATCTTTATTTTTTTAAAACTTACCAAGGGGGAACCAGGGTTAATTTAGCGTAAGCTTCTGGAGGTGTCCCATGACCTGTATCCTCTCTTACACATAGATTGTCAGCAGCCAAGACTGAAACCACCAGTTCTTTTCTTTCTGCCTCGTACCAGACTTGAATCTGCACCCGACCCCTCACTTCTCTTTCCTTTGCGATTTGCTCCTACAAATTTTCAGGTCATTTTCAAGATTCTGATCGAATTTAATCAAATAACCAACATATCTTCGATAAAAAGAAACTTCCCTTAAAAGGTAAATCTTTGTTGGAAAGTTAGTTCTAATTTTAAGGGACCGTTCAAAAACTACGTCACACTATTTCGAAAACTTTTTCCATTCCTCGGTTCTTCGTCACAGATTATCACATTTTAGTTAAACATTTTTTCTTCCATTTCATTTTATAAACGCCTAAACTAGAACACGAAACATACAAACATAATATTTTGAAAGATTTCACAGCACAAAAGGCTCGAAAAACAGGGAAACCAGGGTGATTTTCCATCAAAATAGTTGAATTTTTAACAAACAAATTAATTTGGGACTAAATAGTTGAACTCGTAAACAAATAGTTGAACTTTAAAGAAATAGAGACGAATATTTAATAAAATTGGTAAAGATTTAACCAAATAGTTAAATTCTCAATCTACAGGGATGCATTTGCAAAAAAATTGTCGAATATTGAAACAGAAAAAATTAAGTTACAACCAAAAACAAATAAAATTTCAAACATATAGTTGAATCTTCATGTCAAAAAGACGATTTCTGTAGAAGATAGTTGAATTTTCATCAAAAAAAAAAATAAATCTTCAGCCAAGAACTTTTCAACCAAAAAAGATGCATTTATCATTTCAGAGAAATGAATTTCCTATAACAAAACGAGTTTTTAACAAGCCAGTTTAATTGTTGAAAAATATGACTTTTTAACAAAATAGTTTCATTTTCAACGAAATAGTTGAATTTCGAAACACATAGTTGAATTTTCAAACCAATAAGACGGATTTGTTGGAAGACATTTCAATCTTCAATATAAAAGAACGAATTAATTTTATATCCAGAAAGACAAATTTTAAACAAAACAAAAAAAGAGTTTTTAATGATGAAGTTCCACTTATAAACAAGAAGTAGAATTTTCAATAAAAAATAATAATTATCGACGAAAAATATAATAGTTGATATTTCGACTAAACAAATATTTTAATTTTAATGAATAAACGCTCGAGTTTAACCAAAATAAAATCAATTTTTAACGAAAAATGTTATAGTTGATATTTCAACCAAACAATATTTTAATTTTTAATTTAAAAAACAGTTAAATTCAAGCAAAAAAGACCAATTATTGACAGTTGCTCGTTTAACCGAAAGAGATCAAATTTCTTCCAAAAGAGATAAATTTTCAACCAGGAAAGATTTTTCATTTCTAAGAGAAAAAAGAATGTCGAACAAAAATATTAAATTTTCAAGTCAGAAAGGCTACAAAACAGATGAATTCTCAACCCGAAAATATCAATATTGAACAAAAGAGTCAATTTTCAACAAAGTAGTTGAATTATAAACTAAAAGCGATCAATTTTTGACCAAAAATGGAATAGTTCAATTTTCAAGCTAAGAGTTGGATCTTCAACTGATAAAATTAATTTTTAACAAAGAAGTTCAACTTTCAAACCAGTAGTTCACTATTTGATAAGAAATATAATATTTGATATTTCATCCAAACGAAAATTTTAATTTAAAATAAAAACCAGTAAAATTGAAAAAAAAGATCAGATTAGATTCCGACAAAAAGAGATAAATTCGCAATCAAGAAAGATTTTTCATTCCAGAGAGAAACTAGTGTCAGCCAAATGGTTAAATTTTCAAGCAAGAAGGGCGAATTCTCTACAAAACAGTTGAATTTTCGACGTGAAAATGTGAATTCCCATACAAAAAGTTAATTTTCAACCAAATAGATTAGTTTTCTACCGAAAAAGACGAATTTTGAACAAAAGGATAACTTTTTAAGCCGAAGAGACGAATTTTTCACAAAAAAGTTAATTCTCAACAAAATAGTTGAATTTTAAACTGGAAACAATCAGTTTTCAACCAGAAATGGAATAGTTGAATTTGTAATTCAAAAAATTTATTTTCAGCGAAATAAAAAAACAAATTTTCAACGAAATAGTTAAATTTTCAACCAAAGAGATGGATCTTCAACTAATAAAACAAATTTTTGGCCAAGAAGTTCAATTTTTAACCCAGTAGTTGAATTTTTAACGAAAAAATATGATTTCTCAATAAAAAATTCAATAGTTGAATTTGCAACTAAAAAAGATCAATTTTCAACCAAAAATGGAATAGTTTACTGAAAAAAAATGGTAACAAAATAGTTAAATCTGTAACCAAGTGTAGAATTTTTGACCAAAAGACATGAATTCTGAACCAAAAATATAATAGTGAACTTTTGAATTTAAAAGAATTACCTTTCGATGAAAAATAGTATGATTTCCTTATTAGGTTCTCTTAATTGAGTTCGTATTCAAACGAAAAAACGAAAAAAGAGAAAGTTTCTTGAAAACAGGGGGAAAAGAGGAATTTTTTGAAAAATTATAAAAGAGGGAAATATGGTAAACAGTGTGAAGTCTGTATTTAGATGATTCACTTGTAAAATAAAAACACTAATTTTCATTTTTTCAGGCATTTCAAAACATTGTTATTCAAATTTATAGTTTTCATGTGTGATGTCACCTACTGTGCCAACTCCTCTCTCTCGAAGTGTGACATAGTTTTGTAACGGCCCCTAAAATTGAAGTGTCTTTTCTCGATTTGTAATATAAAAGACTGTAACATAAGCAGAAAATTTTAAGGATGCCACATGCAAAGCAAACGAGAGAAAAGCTGAAGCTTCGCTCGCCTATAAACTCGGGAAAGTATCTTTGCAAAATAATATTCATAAATGCAATAACGGGAAAAAGAGTCGATTAATCGAACAAGGCAAGGAGGCGAACGAGCTTTCGCGCATTTATCTTCCTGAGTGACGAAAGACTCAGGAAATAGAAAGTAATTCAGTCCGATTCGAGACTAAATTTATTTATCGATTTTCCCTCGATAATTTGATAAAAATCTGAATTCAGGTATATCAAAAGTGATTGAGAAATAGGACAAGAAAATAAGATAAAAGGAAATAAGAATAAGAAAAATTTATGAAAGAACAGTTTTTGGAAATGTTTCGAAAACTGGGTTATTTATAACGATCGAGTTTATACCAGGCTTTGAGTTGGCTTTATAAAATTTATATATCCTCATTCGCCCTTTATTTCTTTTCTATTTTTTCTTTCCCTCGTTTCTCTTTATTTCTTGACTAGGGCGTATAAAGGACAAGTCGCCCATCTTACCAGCTCGACTCGTTTTCCCGTTTTGTAAAGTATGTACGTATACGAACTTTCTATTTTCTGAATCAATGACTACTCAAGAGAAAAACGCTACGCACACGTGTGTCGCATTTTTTGTTCTTTTTTACAAAAAAATGTGGTTTGTTTCTTTTCTGCTGAAACTATTGTTTGGACTGCACTTTTGTCTCCGAATCTCGCTCTTTCTCTCACTCTCTCTCTCTCTCTATTTTTCAAGTAGAGGTAATTTTTCAGATCACTCACAATTTATTTTAAAAACGGTTCTTTTTTTCTTCAATTTTAGTACGAACGCACTCGCACACGTGTGGTTAGTAACAGTCTTTCGAGGCTATTTCTTTGGCCTTGAGGCAGTTCAATAATTGAGTGAGTGCAAAGCTCCAGATTGCTTTTACGCCGAATTACTTTACAGATAATGCTCGCAAAATGATGGAGAAGGAATCTATTCATTTACATTCGTATGTAAATTTAGCATGCGAAAGTGCTATTATTAATCTGAGGGTTTCAAGTTTTTTAGAAAATAAATTTGATATGAAATAAAATTATAAAGAGGGAGAGTATTCTATCACGCACCGTCGGCAAAAAAAAGTTTTTCCGGACAAATTTTTTTTAAAACTACTTATATTTATGTAAAACGTCATTATAGCAGTTTTCATTTTTATCATAACAAATTAATGATCGAAAGTGCTACTTCAAGATTAAAAATACTTGGAGACTTTGTTTTTCAATTCTTTATACGTAATATACGTAAGAACAATGCTTAGTTTTTTATCTAAGAAAAATCCAAAGTAATTGTAAATTTTATAAAACATGTAATAAACAAATGCATATCTCAGCCATTAAACGCTCCAAATACTTCTTTCCTTTAAGAAAATTGATCAAAAATTTATCCGCAATAAATGAAGAGTGAACGAACAAATCGTGATAAATCCGCTTGAGTTCATTTCTCTGTAGCTTGAAGTCCATTGATAAAAATGAAATATATTTACAATTTTTTTGTTACATATGAAATCAGGAGATCATTTTATACATAATTGCTATATTTTCTATTTTGAAAATGGCTGCGCCTAGTCGTCCTGAAAAATTTGGGGAGCTGGAAAAGGGGATGGACTAGTCCTCCCGAAAATTCGGGACGATGAGACACTTCGTTTAAAAAAAAATTTAATTTTGTAAAATTATAGATTATACGAGAAATATTGAAAATTATTCACAAATTACAAAATATGTTTACATGTTTAACAAGCTTGACATATCTCATATATTCACGTAATGAATCTGTAATCGGAAATTAAAATTGTTCTAGGAACTTAATTTATTTTATGGATACACGTGAAGCCCGGGAAGAATTGCTTTTTTTGCGTTTTGTTTGTTAATTGTTGATTCTTCGACTCAATTTGATAAACAAATACAGATTTTCGTAAGTTTTTCAACTGACAGATTTGGTTCCTTCAACGAAATAAATTTTAAATTACTCCTTTGCTTATCATACGAATTTATATCAACCAATAATAATAACAATTTTATAAACAAATTCACAACTTGACTAATTTTTAATAAATGAATGTTGTTTTTTGTTACGAAATTGAATGCTAGTGTTTCAGAAAGGACCTTATTTATTAGAAGACTTTTTCAGGCGACAAAATTTGTTATTTACTTAAATAAATGTGATAAAAAAATGCAGATTTTATAACAACTCGACTATTTGTTAACAAATGAGTGTCGTTTTTTGACGGAATCGACTCATAATGACTGAGAGTAACCTTATTCATTAGGAGATTTAGTGAGGTGACAACAATTGTTAATTATTTAAACACATTTTATAAAAAAAATTTAAATACAGAGTGAAGATTAAAAGTTCACTACATCCAGGAGCACTAGCTCTGCAGCTAAAGCCATAATAAATAGTAGATTTTTTTGTAGTAAAATTGTTTGAAAAAATCAATTGTAGCCTATTGATAAAATCACATAAGAAGGGTATACGACCAAGTTATTTACAAAATAACCTAAAAAAGTCTCCTGATAAATTGGGTCCTTTTTTTAGTTATTAGCAGTCTATTTCGTAAAAAAATCTATATTATTTGTTGGAAAAGTTGTCAAATTGTGAATTTGTTCATAAATTTGTTGATGGAATAAAAAATTATTGTTCTTTGATAAAATATTATAAGGGCAGGATTTTTCCAAGTTATTTAGAGTTAAGTCTGTTGAAAACACTAAATCGGCGTATTGAAAATGGACGAAAATCTGTATTAGTTGATAAAATTTATTTAAATAAATAAAAAATGTTGTCGCCTGACAAAGTCTCCTAATAAATTAGGTCCTTCCTAAGGCACTGAAAATTGATTTCATAACAAAAAACAAAATCCTTTTGTTGATAAATATTTAAGTCGGGAATTTGTTTATGGAAATTGTTTATAAAATAAACAGTTATTGTTGCTTGGTAATGTATCATAAGCAAAGGATCTTTTCAAGTAATTTGAAATTGATTCCGCTGAAAGAACAAAAACTGCTGGTTAAAATTAACAAAAATCTGTATTTGTTTATAAAAGTTATTTCAAAAATTAAAAATCGTTATCAGGTATTAAAAATTCGTATATATTATTTATTTTAGAGAAATTCTGGATTAATTTTGTTAAAGAAACGGAGTGTTTAGAACGTGAAAGGGCTAAGATATGCTTTTATTAAATTTGTTTATAACATTAACCATTACTTTGGATTTTTTTGTTACTAAGCATTATCTATACGTATATCCCGAAGAAAATTTTTCAAAATAATGTCTCTAAGTATTTTTAATCTTGAACTAGCACTTTTACTCATTAATTTGTTCCGTATCTTTTTTCGCTTTTTTATTTCCAAACTAATAAATTATTGACTTGAAATTCAGGAAAATGGAAGAAAATATACCATCATACCTCTGTCTATACTAGTACAGTATTTTTAATAGAAAGACTGACAGAAGCACCATATGTATGTATTTGGTGAAGATCTTATGAAAAATTTCTAAATTGAAATGCAGAGACAATTAAATATAATGTAATAAATACCGTATGCGAAAATCTAGGATACATATAACTTCAAAAATAAAATCGTAAAAGAATACTGCTATTATACAGAGAGAAAATTTCCACCTCGAGGAATTTTATTCTTTCTCTCTAGGGAAAGTTTTAATATCGTGATTGATCGACTACTTTATTTGACTTGGATTTTTCATATCGCTCGCTCCGGGAATTCAAAGAAAAATCTATGTAGGGAGATGTTTTACTACTAAGAAGAATGAGATATATTCTTGAAAATACAATGGTTGGGAAGTAACTCATTACGAGGAAGCAAGTCTCTGAAAAGGTTACTGTTGGGAAAACTTTTTTGGTAACTCAGGTAAGATTAAGAATTCAAATCTGACATGATATTAAAATTAAAAACTTAGGAAGTAGGAAGTTTTTAAATCTTTTAAACAAACAGATACAAAAAATGCAAAAATTGAAGCCGTTTGTCAAAAAGAGGCTAAAAAGTCGAAAAGTTCAAAAGGGTCAGAGGTCAAAAAGGGGAAAAAGGGGGTAGTGTTTTGGTTCAAAATAAACTAAATACACAAAGAGGGCCTATTACATGTCCTCGACTAGATTTTTCAATAAGAAGTATATTAATAATCTCTAATAAATCTCAAAATTATTTACAAAGTATGGTGGTGGTTGAAAAAGGAATTAAGTAATATTTTTAATTTCCGCTGATATTAGACGTTAAAATATAACTTGCGATAAACGTGGGGTAAGTCTAAGCAAAATGTTGAAGATAAGTCCAACAACGTAAAAGGACAAAAATTTTATAAAATTAAGAAATACAATGAATTAGGAAACCCTTCAGTGAGGAAAAATACTAGCTAAATCATGACCTGTATCTCAGTATAGAAAACGCATCTAAGTATCATGAAAAACAACAAAAAATGTCGATAAGCGTCACTCGGAAGGGTGAGTAAAATAAAGTTAAAAATGAAGCCAAATTGAGTGTTTATTAGCCCTAATTGAATATATATATATATAAATTCAACTTTAAGCCAATTCACTTTTCCGATTTTTCTCGAAATCGAGATTTTCGTAGTTTTTGGCAAACAGCTTCAATTATATTTTGCCACACGCGAATTTAAATAATTTAATGTTTCAGGTACTGAATAGAGGATGTTTAAAAAAATCGAGAATATTCTAATCCTTATATGTTTCCAGATTTCCATTTATTAATACAATTTTTTTTAACATATTTATGTATCAAAGTACTTTTTTGTAATGTTTCAACATTTACAATGTCTGTTTTTAAAGATTGTAAAGTAAAAACAGTAAATGCCTTAGATTCTTGAGGCATACACAAATAAATCATGCAAAAAATTCTTATCATGCTTTAAAATACTTGTATTAATGTTTTGTGTGTTCAAAATATATTTTAAAAATGTTTAAACTTGAGTACAATAATTTAAAAATGTTGGTAATGGTCCTCACAATTTTGAAATGAAAACACTTCAAGATGATGTTAATGATCAACAAAATCTTGCAAGTTTTGAATTTCAATCATTTTCAAATGTTACATCCTAACTCTCAAATTTCAAATCTTTCAAATTTAAATTTTATGAAATTGAACAAATTAAAGAAACACAATTTTGGCTTCGAAGAATAGAAAATTCCGAAATTGATCATTATTCTAATGACAATTAACTTAATTAAATAGAGACTTAATTAATAGTTAAAACTAAATTAAATAGAACACCGAATTAAAACATTTTTAGTTAAATAATTTATCATTTTGAAACTTCAGAAATAACTTAAATTTTAAGTACTCAAAAGAGAAAATTTTTTAAATTAGCAAGATTAGAGATTGAAAAAAAATTAGAAAGACTGAAGATTAGGGTGATCCAGAAATGCATTAAACATTTTTTTTTATTTCCATATATATCGCCCGGAAATTTGTTCAAATTCAGAAAAAAATGAATACTTTTTTTTTTAACAAATTATATTTAGACGTTCCGCAAGCCCCATGAAGTTCAACACGTATTTCCTATATAGAGAAAATACGTTTTTGTAAATCTTATTCAGAATCATCAATACTAGGTGAATCAAATTGAGACTCAATATTTATCTTTACAAGTAGCCATAGAATACAAATCAAAACTTATTTTTTCAATATCACCCCCATAAGTCTGTTTATAGGGTCAAAAAAAAAATCATAAGTGAACATCTTTTTTTTGCTAGTTTTTGGCGCTAATTATGATTTTTTGGAGTTTGGTTGATATAAAGTGTTTATAATACATGAAATACTACATTCTACTGATACATTTATGTTCATATAAATTGTTTAAACAATTTGTTATTTTTTTAGCAATTTTCTACTAGAATAGAGTTAGAAAGTCGCGGTTTTTTTCCAGATTTGTAAACTTTTTTTCAAATTTTCAATTAGAGTAAGGTAATAATTAATTTATGTTAACAAGCGTAATTTTTATAATAATTTAGTATTATTTTTATCAATAATGTCTTTTACTAATGCTAGAAAGTTGTGGTTTTTCTGAAATATTCAACATTTTGTCCACCTTTTACCCAGACCGAGGAAATTATTAATGCAATTTAACAAACCTAATTTTTTGAACAAATTATTATTGTTCATAACTATCTTATCCAATAGTAATGCTAGATGGTTGAGGTTTTTTCTGAAATTTTCAAATTTTTGTCCACTTTGAACTTAGAGTGAGGTAATAATTAATGCAATTTAGAAAACATTATTGTTTAAATAAATGATTATTCTTTACGACTACCTTCTCCTATATTAATGCTAGATAGATGCTTTCTTATTCAAATTTAACCTTGCTTTGAATTTTCACTCATGAACACATAATAAATAAACATGAGAGAATCATTTTTTGAACAATCTCTTTCCTTTTTGTGAATATATGTTTCTCAAATAAAACAGATATTTGTAAAATTGATATCTGACTTTAATTTCCTTTTTACTAGAGACGAAAGTCAGAAACAATATTTACTACAAGTGGTAACAGAGTACCGGAAGCCATTTCCTGACTGCAGTAAGTCTACCTCGTCCCGGTAGACGTTATATAATAAATAAAATATTTGATTTAGACTGATAGTAAGATATGTGCTATTTCAAAATTCTCTTTTAAGTTTTGTAATAAGCTTCGTGTTGTGATTGAAAATAAATTTTTCACAAGTAATTTACATACCTATTCCTCCCACCTACTTCCAAATATTCCATTCTTTTATTTTATCTCTACTGTAAGATAGCCTTTTTGTTGAAATTATTATTCTCAAAACATTGGCAAAAGAGTAAAAACAATTCACTTTGAAGGGAGTCATCGTGGCTCAGATGGTATAGTGATTGTCCAATGTTTCAATACTGCAGCCTTGGCAGCCACGCTGGCGAGTTAAATATTGATCATTTATGTTGAAGATTCATTTTTCATGTTCGAAATGAAATGACTTGGTTGAAAATTAAACTTTATTGTTAAAAATTAGTTTTTTTGGTCAATTTTCAATATTCAAATCAAAAATTCATTTCATTGGTTAAAATGTGAGCTATTTGACTCAGAACTTTTTTTTTCTGATGGAAAGTAATTTTTCTTTGCCGAAAATTCAACTATTCTGTGGAAAATTTGGTCCTTTTTTGGTTGACAATGATTTTGTTTTTAAACTGAAAATGTAAATATTATTCCAGTCGAGTATTCCATAATGTCAAACAAAAATTCATCTCTTTGGTTGAACATTCATTTTTTGACTGAAAATTTAATTATTCAATTTTTGGTTGAAGAACGATCTTTTTTAGTTGAAAATTCATCTTTTTGATGAAATTTAATCTTCTTGTTTGAAAAATCATCTCTTTGGTCAAAAATTCAATTATTCTACTTAAAGATTGATTTTAGTCGAAAATTCATCTTTCTGCTTTAAAATTCAACTATTCCAATTGAAGATTAAAAATTTTAGTTGAAAATTCATCAGTTTGTTTGAAATATAACTATTTTCTTGAAAGTTAGTTTTTTTTTGTGTCAAGTTATTTTTTGTGGTTGAAAGTAATTTTTTCAACTGAAAATTCAACTAATTGCAATTGAATATTCCATAGTTTTAGTTGAAAATTCATCTATTTGGTTGAACATTAATTTCTTAAACTTGAAATATAATTATTTATGTTTTGTTTCACAATTTATCTCTTTTAGTAAAAATTAATTTTTTGTTGTGGAAAATTCAACTATTCCAGTTGAAGATTCATTATTTTAGTTGGAAATTCATCACTTCGGTTTAAATTTTACTATTTTCTTGAAAATACGTTATTTTTTGTTAAAAATGAATTTTTTTAACTAAAAGTTCAACTATTACATTTTGTTGTTGAAAATTGATATTTTTGGTGCAAAATTTGAATATTGTTCCTAAAATTCATTTATTTTTCAATTTTTTTAATCCTTTCCCAAATCGCCACCCTGATTCTTCAGAACGAATCAAATTGAAGGCGGACATTTTGGTAGCCTTCCTAGTTAGTCGAAAATGCAATTACTTTGGCGGAAAATGCTTATTTTTGGGTTGTGAATGGAAATTTCTTTTTTGAAAATTCATCCTCATGGCTTTAAGATTTGAAATTGTTGCTGTGATCTTCTTTCTTTATTGATTGAGAAATCTTTCTTGGTTAAAAATTTAACTTTTTTGTTAAAAATTCGTCAATTTTAGATGCAACGTAATCAACTTTTTCCAAAAATTTAGCATTTCATCATTCCAAAAAACATCTTTTTTTGTACAAATTCAAACGTTTTTAAACTAGTAAAAAAATTTTACGTTGAATTTTTTATTTCTTGTTACTGTTTACTAGCAAATACTATAAACGTACAAATTTCGCTACAATTTTTGATACATTGGAACAATACTTTTTAATTATATGAATTTATTGAGGGCTATACATTATATTAATTATACGTAGATTATTGAAATGGAAGACGTGACAAATAAAACACTTGAAAAAAAACGCGATTATGTAACATTTTTAACTCCATTAAAACAATAAGAAGGCCATATTTTAAAACTTGTGAATAGCCTACGTCATAATATTTATAATAATTATTAATCATTTTTGATAACACAGCCAAGCGAAACATTTTCGCACAAATCTATCGTTATTAAAGAATTATTTGTCATACAAATTTATACAAATTTCACATTTATCTTTTTGGATTGAATTTTTTTGGTTGCAAATTACTTTTTTTTACGGAAATTTAATTTTTTTAACAGAAAATTCAATTATTCTTTTTGTTCTGAAAATTTTTTTATTTTAGTTCAAAATTGAACTATTAAGTTTTTCATTTATAATTCATCTGACTTACTGGAAAGTTCAATTATTCGGTTTACAGTTGAACTACTTTGTTAAACATTCATTTTATTATTGAAGCTTGAACAATTTTTGTAAAAATTCTTTTTGTTGTCAATTAATTTTTGTAATTGAATATTTTTTCATTATTGTTTGCAAATTGATTGTTCTTAGTCGAAAATTCAACAGTTTGATCCCAAAGTTAAACAATTTGTTTTAAAATTAATTTTATTAGTCGAAGATTTCATTATTTTGAACAAAAACTTAAATATTTTGTTGAAAATTCATTTATCTTTGTTTAAAATTCATTTTTTTTCGTTGAATATTAATTTTATCAATCAAAAATTCAACTATCTTACAGCTGGTTGACAATTAATCAGTTTTTATTAAAAATTCAACAACTTGGTTCAAAATTGATGTAGTTTGTTGTAAATTCATCGTTATGTGCTAAAAAAATTTTACTTTTTTTATGTTAATTTAACTACTTGGTTGAAAGTTGGACGAATTTATTAAACATTATTTTATGAGTTAAAGATACATCCCTTTGACTAAAAATTAAACTATTTCGTACGAATTATTATTTTTTTGTTATGAAAATGAAATTTTCAACTGCAAATTTAAACATTTCATTTTTTGTTAAAAATTCATATGTTCGGGTTAAAAATTTAACTTTCTTCTAGGAAATTTCCCTCTGTAGTTTGAAAATTTAATATTTTAGTCAAAAATGAATCTGTTTTGGTTGAAGATTCAACTATTTTATTGAAAATTCGTCCTTTTCGTTCGAATTACACTGTTTTTTATTTGAAATTGAAAAATATTTGGATTCAAATATCAACTATTACATTTTTTTTTGAGAATTCATTTTTTTTTCATTTCGACTATTTTTTATTTGAAATTAAAATCTTTTTGGGTTGAAATATCAACCACCAAATTTTTTGTTAAGAATTAATTTTTTCTGATTGTAAATTCAGCCGCTTAATAAAAGCTGAACTTGGTATTTAAAAATTAATTTTTTTTTGTTGAAGATTCATAATTTTTGTTAGAAATTCAACTATTTGGTTACAAAGGCAACTTTTCTTGGTTGAATGTTCAACTCTTTTGTTAAAAATTCATTTTTTGTTTGTTGAAGATTTATTATTGTGTTTAAAAATTCGTCTCTTTGGTTGAAAATTCGCGTATTTTGTTGTAAATTCTTGTTCTTTGTAGAAAATTAATTTTCTTTATTTAAATTTTTTTTTGGTTCGTAAATTTTACTACTTATTTGTCTGTTGAACTCTTTCCTTTTAAATTCATTCAGTTATTTTGGAAGATTTATTATTTTAGTTGAAAATTTATCTTATTTGTTTGAAAATTCAACTACTTCGTTTGAAGTTGAACTAGTTTGTTAAAAAAAAAAACATAAAAAATGTATCTCTTTGTTTGAAAATTTGAACATTTTGTTGAAAATTCGTTTTTCTTCTACTTTAAGGTCTATTTTAACTATTTTAACTTCTACCTAAGTTAAAACCATTCAAGGTTGAAGCATCAAGTGTTGCATTTTTTGTTGAGAATAGATCTGTTCTATTTGAATAAAATAAATAAAAAAATGAATAAAAAAAAAATAGAAAAAAATAAAATAAAACTTGGTTGAAAGTTAAAGTACGTTGTGAAAAATTAATTTCTTTGTTTGAGGATTTATAATTTTCGTTAAAAATTGAACCATTTGGTTGTAAATTAAGATTTTTGTTGAAAATTAAAGGTTTCAAGTTTGAAATTCAACTGTTTTGTAGAAAATTCCTCTTTTTGGATTAAAAATTCAACAATTTGCTAAAGAGTGCATTGGGACCAAACGCATATTTTTCGTTCAAAAAAGTCTACAATCTTCAATTTTGCCCCGATTTGCGATTTTTTTTTCAAATTAAAGTGCAGTCAATTTCAAAGATCATCTTGGTCATAGATTTTTGAATTTACATTTGTTCATTTATTATATGTTTACTCAAAGTACGAGAAAATCCAAATTTTGCACATAATTATTATTTACTGCTCAAAAAGGGTCTGTGAATAATGAAAATCATCGTCAATTAATGCAGAAGTACTCCCAGAATATAAATAATTTGATAATTGTATGTTTTATATATTAAAAACAAATTAAATTAACAAATAGCCAAATATTGTAATTTTGATTGAAAAGCATTTGTTCTTAGCTAAAATACTTTAAATTATTGTCAGAGTGATTGTTAGTCATAATATCTATGAACTACTAACAATTAGAATTGTCATAAACAATTTTTTGCAAAAATTTGGAATTTGTAGTTTTTTCAATTGCGGTTTTCCTTTTATCATCTGAATTGATGCATATATTCTTAAAAATAACAAATTTTCAATTATATTTTTAAGAATGCAACGCTTGTTGGTTTCTTAAACAAATTAAATAAATAAATATAAAACTTTGGCACTTTAGTCTGGAAAATCATTTTTTGCACCAAAACTGCTTTTTAAATTTTTGTGTCAAAGATTTGCAGTCATTATTTCTATGTAAAATTAACAATAAGCAATTGTTATTATTTATTGTTCTTTAATTTCAAATATCACAAAATTTTCATATATATATGAAAAATATTGTAATTTTTGTTGAAAAAAAAATCTTTTCTGGAAATACTCTAAATTATTGCGAGAGTGATTGTCAGTAACAATTTCTATAATTTCAAGTTTTTTTTTTCAATTTCGGATTTTCCTATATCATCTGGATTGATGCAGATATTCTTGAAAATAACAGACAGATTCGCAGTCACTATTTTTATAAAATTTTTATGTACTTAGAAAATATTTCCACACAGATAGTTTATAAATATTATAATTGTTAATGTTTTGTAAAAATTGTTACTGACGATCACTCTCACAATAATTTAAAGTATTTTCAGCTGAGAAAAATTTTGTTGTCAACCAAAATTACAATATTTTTCAATTAAGGAAATTGAGAAAAAATAATATTATATGAAAGCTTTGCGATAATTGAAATTAAATAATAAAAATTGCTCATTGTTAATTTTACATGGAGTGAGTGACTGCAAATCTCTCTCATAAAAATGTGAAGCAGTTTTGGCGCCAAAAATTATTTCCCAGGCCAAAGTGCCAAACTTTTATACGTATTTATTTCATTTGTTTGAAAAATCAACAATTGTTGTATTTTTACAAATATGATTGAATGTATAATATTTTTGAAAATATCTATATCAATTCAGATGATGGAAGGAAAACTGCAATGGGAAAAATCACAAATTCCAAATTTTAGCAAAAAATGGTTTATAAAATGTTTAATTGTTAATAATTTATAGATATTTGGACTAACAATCACTCTCACAATGATCTAAAGCATTTTTAGCTAAGAACAAATGCTTTTGAACCAAAATTACAATATTTGGCTATTTGTTAATTTAATTTGTTTATAATAATCAAAACATAGAATAATCAAATTATTTGTATTCTGGGAGTACTCTTGAATAATTTCAAGATGATTTTCATTATATGCAAACCGTTGTTGAAGAGTAAATAATAATGCTGTGCAAAATCTTGATTCTCTCGTACTTTGAGTAAACATATAATAAATAAACAAATAAAAATTCAAAAATCTATGACGAAGGTGCTCTTTGAAATTTAGTGCACTTTGATTAAAAGAAGAAAAATCGCAAATTGCGGCAAATTTGAATTGTAAGAAAAAAATTTTAATCTGAAATATGTAATAACAGAAAATAAGTTTTAATCATTTATGAGAAATTTCATCTAGATTGGTTCATTTTTCGAATTCTAAAAAGGTGAAATATAAAAACATCTAATTTGTCATATTACAAACTGGTACATGAGAAATAGGAGAAAATTGGAATTTATTTACTAATTTTGAATGAAATAATTACAAAGTATTAAAAACCGGACAAATGTGATACACTTATATATGACATAGTTTGTACATTAACACATGTACTACCACGATACAAAATAGGAAATCCTTGGAAATAAATATATTTTTGTCGATTCAGCGTTATCTCTGCCGAGGATTAAATTTTTACTTGACTTTAGAATCATTTGAAGTTATAGCTAAAATAATTTACGAAACAAGTAAAACATAAATTTAAAACCCATGTGAAAGAGTTAGTCTATTCCGAAAATTTCGAAATTAAAATTTCTCAGTTGTTAAAAATCGGCTTTGGGTAGCGACTAAAAATGAAATTTCAATTTTTTTTGAAATATAAAAAATTTGTCCCGACATATAAGAATGCTCGATAAGAATAAAAAAGGTTTGATGGAGTATTTTAGATTCGATTACGTAACATTTTTAATTGCACGACATATCTAAAAAAAGCGTTGTTACCAAATATCTCAAAAATATCAAACACATTGTTGTCGAAAACCTGATTGGTTGCGACACTGCATGAATATAAATTTCAGTTACTGTTTTCAGTTGGTTTATCTATTGATAAAGATTTATGACTTTTCTGTAATATCAATTTTGTATATCGAAATTTCCAAACAAATAATTTTACTTCATCATAAAATTTTCTTCTAAATGTTTCTAAAAATTATTGATAGAAAAGAAAATTTTAATCGTGAATAATTGTTGCATATTAGGAAATAATTCTGTTCTCAACATTTTGCTACCACACAATAATTTGTAAGCTTTCTCACATTTTTGAAGAGATAAGAAAAATTAAATTATGGCTAAAAACTTATTTTGAAGAATTCGGAAAAAAAATTATGAGATTTTCAATAGATATGAAAGATTTGAGAAGATTAAATATTTTTCAAGATTTCTGGGAAAATTTTAAATGGTTTAGGTTTTATACTAAAAGAATAATTTTCAGTTTTGAAACTTCCAAAATATGTAAAAGACATTTTTTCAATTTTTCAGGATATGAAAAAATTGTGGGTAAAAAGAATTTTATAGGGTGTCAAGAGAATGAAAAAAATGATCTCGAAATTCATGTAAAAATTTCAAATGATTGTTTCCTAATGAATTCTAAGAGACTATTGAAAAATATTACAAAAAATTTTTTATTACTTCCTGAAATTTTGAAAAGGAATGTAAAATATTTTGAAGAAAAATTTGGCATATATATTCTTTTAGAAAAAATTTGAGCAAGTTTCAGAGATATTTAGAAGTTTTTGAACGGTTTAAAAATAATTAAAACTTGTAAAGATTTTTTAAAGAATTTTGTAAGATTTCACGAAAATGAAAAAGATTTAGGTTCCTCGGAAAAATTAAACTGATTTTTTCTTTTGATAAAATAATTTTAAGAGAATATTTAAATAGATTTTTAAAAATTTCGAAAGATTTACAAAATTATGGGAGAAGAACCTAAGAGATTTCAAGGCAATTTTTTTAATTTTGCAGTAATAAAAAAGATCAGGGAAAATTTTAATTATTTTAAAAAATGAGAAGGTTTAGAAGGTCTGAAAAAAAACTTTCTTAATATTGGTGTGAAAATTTCAAACGATTTTTTCTTTTAAATAAAATCCAAGAGAAAATTAAAGAAGGTTTCAAAACATTTAAAACGATTTCCTAACATTTAGGAAAAAAGTGTAGAAGGTTTTAAAACAAAATGTTTCAATTTGATAATATTAAAATATCTGGAAAATTCGAATAAATCCAAGAAATATTTAGAATATTTGAAGATTTTCAAAAATCATTTTAAACCTTAAAAGATTTGAAAAAATGTACATTTTTAAAGATTTGAAAAAAATATTAGAAGCTTCAAAAGAATTTCGAAATGTTTCAAAAGAATAAACAAATTTGTTTTGAAATTTCTAGGGAAACTTATAGGTCTTGAAGAAATTTTTTACATTTTGAATGATTTTTCAAAATTTTAAGAGAATTCGAATTTTAAAAATTCGAGTGACCTAAAAATATTTTTACGAATTCAAGACGTTTGAAATAAATTAAAACCCTTTCAAGGCTTGGAAAAATTTTCAAAAATTTATCAAATATTTTTTCATTTCTTTCAAACTTCTAAAAGTCGTAAAAATCTTTTAAAAGTCTCGAATTTTTCAAAATATTTTGTAAAATCCTATAAAGTAAACCAATTTTCTTCAAAATCAACTAGATTCTTTTTTGACGCATCTAAAATATTCAAAAGTCTTTTTTGATTCTCCCAATATTCTTATAAAAATTATATTCAAACAAATTTAAAAACAAACTGACAATACTTACTTTTTTGTCATCAATTCTCAGAAGTTGTTCGAAATTTTCAAATTGTATTATTATCAATATTATTTTGTATTCTGTATGATATTGAAAAAAAGTTATAAATTTGTGAATTTTAATTAGTTCTCATATTAAGTAATTTTAATATTTGTATAAATAAAAAAAATATTTAAAAAGCATTCCGAGTTACATTAAAGTAATATTTTATTCATTCTTAGACAATACTTTATCTTATAAACCGTTTTTTTATTTAAAAATGTCTATTATGTTTTCAAACATAATACAAAAAATGTTACGTAACGGTGGTGAGGGTAGGTGTGTAGGGGGGGGGGGATTTTCTTTACAATCACAAAAAAAAATTATTAGATCTAAATCTCGTTTATTTAGTTCTGTACTGCCATCCTTTAATTACAGATTCTTTTAAAAAATCATATTTCTCCATTGTTATATTTAATTGTAATTACCTCTGTTTTCAAGTATAAAGAAGTATAAGGATTCAAAAATGTGATCGAGAACATAACATTACTCTCCACATTTTCTAATTCGAAAATTTGTAGATATGTTTTAAGTATTGCCTTTTTTTGGATATAGCGTTGTTCTAAAAGTGTCATAAGGATTTTTGCTTAACTCTTCTGAGCAGGGGAGGGGAGGGCTCAGATCAAGACACCCTAAACTCTTGACAAACTATTTTTGAAATTTTCCGAACCATACAAATTTTGTAACTTTTATGTTTTTGATTTTTTTAACTTGTACTTCTGTTGAACTCGAGAACTCTTTTGGAACTAAAGAATTATGAAAAGAAAGTCAAATTCCTGGATAGCAGGAGATGGCTAGTTTTTGAAAATATATTTATTTTTGATCCTCAGAAAGCTGAGCTACAATTCTATACGCATCGCATTTTGTTATTTGCAGAAAAGCTTCTCTTATCATATATGTACAATTATTTATGATACGAAATAACTACATGGGAGCCCTGACAAGCATATTTTCTCAAGTTTTATGCGGTGTTTTTCGCAATTATGTGGAATTTTCTATTTTTGAAAACGCGATATAATAAAATTGGTTTGAAATTGTTATGATACTCCACCTTATGAAACAGAATCAGTTAAAAAAAATTAGTAATCATTGAAAATTATCTAACATAGAAGCTAAGGCAGATAGACTTATTCAAACATCAAGTAGTGATAAATAAATATTCGTTTTGCAATTACGCAATATTTGCTTGCTTTCTTTCGCTTGTCTTGAACGTCAAAGATGACAAATATTTTTATAATTTCTAGAGACGAAAATGAATATTTTCTTCTTTTATCGAAAATAACGAAGGTTAAAAATGAGGCAATCATATCTGGATAAAGTTTTTCCCACCCCAAACACAGAATTTTGTACTTCTTTTCACCTTCCTAAAGCACATTTTCTGAATTTTGTTTTTATATAGTCTAGTAATACATTTTTTTTACTTTACCTAGTTTTTTCATAGATTTCAAGATATTCCAATGAGCTTAATTTAATATCTGACAATGAAAAAACATGATGATGATACATATTGAAATATGAGCGAGAAGGATGAATAATTGTAGTACTTTTGAACATCCCTTTATTAATTTAAATAATAGTTGTCGGAAGACTTCAGGAAACCTGTCAATCTAAATGAATGAAAATTTCACTAATGGAATTACCAATTTGAGTATTTGACTATAATGAAATAGTAGAGGTTTAGCATTTTACTAGTGAAATTGTAAAAAAGTCATAAGCTTATATTCACAAATTCTTCAGTGATTTCTGTATTATTAATCAGTCAGTTGATAAGCTTACTTTCTCGTGAACGTGAATGAAGTAAGGTAAGAGAGATTATATGCCTAAATGATTATAATTTTTCAATGTTGAAGGTGGTGTAATTTAAATGTATTACATTATATCATTATGTCAATTTTCCATGCTAAAATATTACTATTTTTTCACTTCAGCATTAAGTTACTGTTAAACAGTCAAGTTTTTTATAAAAATCTGGTTTGAAAATGTTAAAACAGATCAAGCATCAAGAGTTAATCATACGAATACTGAACGAGCTCAGAAAAAAGATTCTTTGATCAAAAAAAAATTCTTTATTGAAGAAAAATATTGTCTGACCCCAAGGCAAAGTAAAGTTTCTTTGATTCTTGAAAATTTTTTTCATTCAATGCAATTTTTTTCTCTAAAGAAATGTTCCATATTCCACTGAAATTTTTTCTTTAATTTAAAATGATTTCCTCTAATTTGAACTTATTTTTCTGAATGTCAATTAGCATATAGATAACGTGAATGTAAGGCTAGTTTTTGATCAGACTCGATTGATCTATTTCCACCTTGACTTAATAAATATGGAATATTTTTTTCTCGCTTCCAAGATGCAAAATCAGAAGCTAAAGGTATACGGACTATTTCTAAGCAAATTCATATCTTTTGTATGATTTTACTTCTTTAACGCTGTTTTCAATTTTGAAATTAATAATTAATATACTTCAATTTTCTCTAAATCTTCCAATGTAATAAAAGTAGCGTTTGAAAAAAAATTTCCTATGACAGCTGTTAATACCTTTTAAATAATTTTGAAAATTATACAGTTTTACGCAATGCACAAGATAAGATATTTCACTGCTTTATGATGCCTGTTTTTGAGAATTACAATGTCAGGAATTTGAACTACTTTTTTATTGTTGCCTTGTAATTGAAAATCTGTTGAAAATCGTAACTGTGAAATATAGTAAGAAGTTTCTTTATATTTACCGTGAACGTTCTCAATTTGAAATTATCTAATTTGAAAGAAGTTCAATTTTATACTATTTTAAATCGAAATTCGAATCGCTCACTTTAAAAAGTATTGCTTAAATTTTGAAGTTAAGCTGAGCTTTTAGGTTGAAAAACAATCTCAGCGTAACTTGAAAACTGATTTGAGCTAGTAAAAATTACATTTGAAACTTTAGTAAAAAATTTAGTCAATTCGGAAAAAATCGGCTGAGAATTTTGATATTAAAGTTTTATCGCAGTAAGACATTTCTAATTCTGTACTGTCCCTCTCTAGTTACATATTCTTACAAAAAATGAACATTTTCCCATTTTCTAAGTATTTTGAGAAATTCATCTAATAAAATATAACATAAAGAACATAAAGTACATAAAGGGAGAACATTTAATCGAAATTTTTTGTGAATTATAAGAACAATTCAGAAAACTTTGTGATTTTTGCAACTACATTCGATTTTAGCGGTATAAAAATTTTTACTCGTTTTATATCAATGAACAAAATTTTATCTACTCTCGTTATTGTTTGGATACTAAATCTTTCGCGCCCATTTATTAGAAGCATTTTCTTAACAAATAAATATTTAATCTTTAAAAATAAAGGTCCATAATAAAATTTCACTTAAATTTCTGAATTATTATTATTCATTTATTTATGTTGTTTAAATCAATGTTATGAATATAAATTCTTCTTATTAATAATCAATTAGTTAATATTAATTATTATTAACTAAAGAATAAACGATATTTTCTGGTGAAAGTCGAAAAAAAAATATTATTTTGGGAAAAGAATTTTATCGACGTGCTTAATCTTCTTGGTAAAAAATGCATCATTTTTGAAAATTCAACAGTATGTAATTTTTTCGGTCTTTTGAATGACAAAAAGTTTTGATTTTTTTCTGAAATTTTTAACTTAGCTTTGGCTTTTTAGTTATGAACATATAAATAAAAAGCAATAGAGAGAATCATTTTTTAAACAATCTCTTTTCTGTGAATATATTTTTTAAGAATAAAACAGATATTTGAAATATTCTTTAAATTTTCTATACAGATCATATGCAATATAAATTTTCCCTGAAGAAGTGACTGAGATCCTCTACGTTTAAATAACCATTAATATTTATTATTTTGTTCTAACAAAAAAAAAACAAAGAAAAGTTGAAAATTTCAGAAAAACCCGCAACTTTCTCGTAATTCTCAAAGGGAAGATAGTTATAAACAATAATAATTTATTTAAACATCTATGTGTGCCAAATTGTATTAATTATTACCTCACTCTAAATAAAAAGTAAACAAAAAGATGAAAATAAAAAAAAACTCAACTTTCTAACATTATTTAAAGAGAATATCATGAAAAATAATAATCAATTATTTATACAATTTGTAAAAAACTTAAATTAATAATTACATCAGTCAAATTGAAAAGTGGACCGAAAGTCGAAATTGAAAAAAAACTGAAATTTTCTATAATTTTTCTTAAATAAAAAGAGTATAAATGGTAATAAATTGTTTAAACAATCGTCTCTGTTAAAATTAGTTGATTATTCCCTCGATCTCACTGAACAGTTGAAAATTCGGAAAAAACCGCGGCTTTCTAACTATTCTAAGAGAAAATTGGTAAAAATCATAATAAATTGTTCAATACATTTTTTGAATATCTAATTATTAGTAAAAGTAATATTTTATATATTCGAAAAAATTTGTATTTGTAAAAACAAAAAAAAATCATAATTAGTGCCAAAGACTGGCAAAACTGAATTTTTCACTTATGGTGTTTTTTTGGGTTCCTATATAAAACAGACTTATGGGTTGATATTAAAAAAATTATTATTTATTAGTATTCTATAGCTTATTGTTAAAAGAATTGGTCACTTCCTGCTTGAGTCACCTAATATTGAGGATTCTGAATAAAATTTACAAAAACTTCTTTTTTTCTTATGGGAAATATGTGTTAAACTTTATGTGGCTTGCAAAACTTCTGAGTATCATTAAAAACGAACGCATTTAGTTTATTTTCGATTAAAAAAACTTTGAGGGCGATATGCGAAATCAAATTTTCTAGAGCGTGCTCAATTTTTTTTTAAATTGCAATATAAAATTAAATGATAATTATTCTTCATTTACAAAAGTAGCTTTAAATATTTTTATATTCCACTGTTTTGTTGAAAATTCGTTTTTTTGTCATTATTTAATTTTTTTATACTGAAAATTTACCTATTTTACTTTTGGTTGAAAATTCGTCTATTATATGAGAATTTTTATGATTTTAGTTGCAAATTCGGTACTTTTACAGGAAATTTAATCTTTCTGTTGAACATTAATTTTTTGAACTGAAATATTAACTATTCCAATTTTGGTTGAAAACTGTTATTTTCTAGTTCAAAAATCAACTGTTTGGTTACAAATTTATATTTTTAAGTTAAAAATTGAGATTTGAATTGAAATTTAATATAGTGCCCACATTAATTTTACCTATACATGCACTGAATTTTAAGAGTTATTATGTTGTAAGTATTATTTAATCATTTAATCAATTGGTGGTGCTAATATATCTAAAAATATCTTGTAATATAATTTTTCAAATCATGATAAATTTAACATATTAATTGATTCTATGGAAACTAAAAAAGCCTTATTTATAATAAACTAGCGAAACGCCGGCAGGCTAGAATCCACCCTCAAAATATTATGCTTTTTAAAATACAGGTAAAAAATCGTATTTTTTAAATTATTGACATTTTTTGTAAATCAAATTAAATTGACCAAGTACTTCAAAAATTTAAGCACTTTTAAATTATGAAAACCAACTTTAACTTAGACGAATCTTGTTAGCAAATGCCAAATCTCAAAACAGCGATTTTTAATAAATTTTTATCTCTTCAAGAGATATTCATCTGCGAAAATATGTCGATTTAAAAATGAAATTTGTCATGTTACAGGATCAAGAATTTGAAACAAAGGTCCAATTTTGGATGAGCGGTGCACATTAACCTTAGAGGGTAAGTTTTTGTTTTTAAAAATAATTATTTCAATTCGAAAATTGCAATAAAAATACTGAAAAATGGTAGTTTTTCACCTGTCGTAAAAAGACAACATTTGATTTATATTCGAGAATAAAATTACTTTTGATAACGTCAAATAAAAATTTTAATTCGGTGAATATGGCTAACCTTAAATAAATAATAAAATTTTAAATAAGTGTTACATTTTTGTCAGTTCTATTATGCATACATATGTGACAAGAGGGTGATCCAAAAATACATTGGAATATTTTTTTTTCAAATTTTTATGCGTATCGACCCTAAATTTGTTCGAATGCACACAAAAATAAATCCGTTTTTTTTTTAAATTATATTTAACACGTATTCCCCATAAGAAAAAAAAATATTTTGTACATTTTATTCAAAATGGGCAATATTATCTGTATCGAGGCAAAACTCAAGATTTTTTTCACAATTAGTTCTAGAATACGAATAAAATATTACTTTCGAATATCACTCCCATAAGTCTGTTTTATAGGGTCCCAAAAAACTCCATTAGTGAAAAAATGAGTTTTGCGAGTTTTTAGCAGTTTAGCACTTACCTGAGAGAAGATAGTTATAAGTATTAATAAATTGTTTGAACAACTATGTTTGTTAACTTGCAATATTCATTACTGTGCTAAGTAAAAAGTGGCTAAAAGGTTAAAAATTTCAGAAGAAACCGCAACCATATAGCATTAATAAAGGAGACGATAGTTATGAACAATCATCATTTGTTTATGTAATTTTACTAGCTAAATTGAATTAATTATTAACTCACACCGAGTGAAAAGTGGACAAGGAGTTGAAAATTTCAGAAAAATCGCATCTATCTAACATTATTCAAATATAATATTATTAACAATAATAATAAATCAATCTAGCAAGAAATTTTGTAAACTGTAATTAATTATTTATCTCATTCTAATTAGAAATTGGATAAAAATTGGAAAATTTTTGAACAAATTTCAATATTCTGGCATTATTCAGAGAGAATATTATGTTATTAACAATGATAATAAATTGTTTTATCATTAATTTCCGTTCACATAAATTAGGTATAACCTGAGTCTAATTGAAAATTGGGCAAAAAGTTGAAATTTTTTGGAAAAACCGCGACTATCTAACGCTATTCTAAGAGATATTTGCTAAAAAAGTAATAAATTGTCCTAAAAATTTATATAAATATATAATCATGATTATAAACTAGTACTTTATGTATTTGAAACAATTTTTATTTTATCAAACGCAGAAAAAAGCATATATAGCGCCAAAAGCTCGAAAAACCAATTTTTTCACTTATGGGGGCTTTTTTTTGGACGTCATAACACAGACTAATGGGGGTGATATTCAAAAAGTAATATTTCATACCCATATTATATCATATGTATATAATTATTATTATTATATTTAATGCTATATTATAGCAACTTTCTGGTTGAAAATTATGTGTTTCGGATAGTTTTTCAACTATTTTGTTGAAGAATTGTATTCTGTGGTTGAATATAAATGTTTTTTATTTTCATTTAAATCTTTCTTTGTGAAACATCAACCATTACATTTTGTATTCAATATTTAGTTGACAGTGCATTTTTGTTCTTGCGAAAGAATTTTTCAACTGAAAATGTAACTATTCAATTTTTGATTTCAAAATTCATATTTTCATTCAAAAAATAATCTTTCATAGTTGAAAATTCATCTACTTGGTTAAAAATTGACGTTTTTTGAGCGCATCAAAATACATAAGGATAAAGTGGTCTTGTCAAATAGTCCTCACCTTTTTTTTTGTAAACCAGTGTAATTTTCCATTCTATGAAAGTATTTTGAATATCTAGAAAATGTTATTATGTGAATATTGAACTTGATTTATAGAAGTGCTATTTTGGTGTTTTGTTATCATTTAAGAAAATTTTGTGCAATACTTTTCAATTAAATGATACAAGCGATGTTGCAGAAAATATACGAAAATTATTTCTGGAAAAAAATTTGTTATCTATAGAACTACTTTTGGTTATTGTTTCCTACCAAATTTCTAAAAATCATTGGCTTTTATTGACTGTAAGCTTGTTTCCTTGCGAAAAAGATACTCTGTAATTTTGTTCAATCAGAATTTTGAAACAAAATTAACTAATATCAAATATTAGTATGTTTTCAATGTCTTTGCGTTTTGAAATTATTTGTTGATGACTTTATGCATAAAAAATTTTCCCAAAATTCGATACGTGAAAGTTGTAATACATTTTTTTCTTAAGAAAACAGCTTCTGAATATTTATTGAAATCTTATCATTTCACAGATAAAAATAGAAAATAGAAGCAATAAGAATACTAGGTTCAGTCAAGGCCTCAAGTTTTCAAATAAATAATAGCTTTGCATGTCTTGAATTTTGTAAATAAGAAATAATAATTTTTATTTTCAAAAATACAATCAATACGGACAAGTAACTAAAAACTGAAACTTTTTTATCAGTGACATAGTTGATACCTATCTCAAGGAACAATTTCTTTAAAAATAGATGTGTTTGAATGAAGCTGGATTTATGCTACTCTCTAATACGTACTGAGAGATGTTCATGTCTTCAACGCCCAAGAACTACTTATGTACCAATCTTATGAACAAACAAGTACTTTTGCACATAATAGCCCAATCGAAGAGGCAAATAGTGATTTTCAATTAATTTTCTTGCAGTTGTGTTACACATTGTGCTAAATGTTAAGATGAGAATTTGAGGAACATACGTTTTTGCATGTTATAATAAATTGAAATGAACTCTTCTTAAAAGTGGCCCACTCTTGTAATAGTTTGCCCTACTTGAAAGAATGTAATCCTCGCTTTCTTCTTGCAGAGTTGAGTTCACAGTTTGAGTTTTTACCGAACGGCGCCCCCATTCCAAGTGTTCCTCGTGGCGGACAATAGTCTTCTTCTGCTGTCAGACAACATTCTCCTGCCAGGTCTTTTCCTCCTGTCGAGCCTATTTTTCGTTCCAGGTCCAGGTCTCCTCCTGCCAATTCCAGATACATGTCTCCACCTACCAAGCTAATTCTTGCTTCTGACGTATCTATATATGGATTTGACCAACTTCAATTATTTGGCTTACTCCCCAGAAAAATCAGCACCGAAAATTCGCGCTTTGAAAATACATTTTTCCTGTGCCTAAACCATTTAAATTACTTAAAGGAAATCATTTTTTTGTGTTCATGCCAACCGAAAAACAAATTGTATTATCAATATTCGATGGTGACGTCTTTGCAATATTGAAGAGTAGTAATCTTCCTGGTGGGATATATACATGTAAACGTCAGATCCACCGTCAAGCACGGGCAAAAATAAATATGGCAAGCGGCACCATTACCTCATTGACCAAAGTTGAAATCGCAGAAATTACAGTAGGAACCTTAAACCCGATAACGTGGAAGTTCATAGTAAATCAGGTGAACCACAACCTTGTACGCCGTTAATTCAATTGTGCAAAAATGTAAGACTAAAATATAAAATTGTTTGGGATCCGAAATCATCTTAAAATGTTGAAGTAACTTGTAATTACAAATGGTAATAATAACAAGTAATTAAATAATAAAAAGGGTTACCGAGGCTTCAATCTTTCAGCAGTGCTCCAGCTAGTCTTTTACGGAAAAAAAGTTCCGCTCCTGTCCCTCAAGAACATATGTTCTTGATAACAATAATTAAAGATGTATCAGTGATGAGTAATAACCAATTATTTATTTTCGAAAAAAAAAACTATGAAAACGTTACTCTTTCAGTTACTTTCGAAATGAAGATTTACGTTCTTTAGCGACGATCAACAAGTTCTATTTTATTGCTTTCGTTTGTTTATTCGAAAACCTTGCACTTAAATTATGCAAAAAGTGACATTTTTTTATTAAACAATTTTTTTTACTTCAATAACTGCTTGCCTAACTCGATATTGTTCTAAATCAATGCATATCAATACACTTTTTAATTCAATTTCTTGTACCAGAGATATTACGGAATTTTGATTCAGAAATTCAACTCAATTACTTTAGAAGTACTTTAGAAGTTTACAAGCGCTACTTTATGTGTCTGGATTTTTCTTTTCTATTACTAGGAATATAAACCGAATTAGAAATTTATGATAACAAATTTGTAAAGAATATGCTTGTATTAAATAATTATTTTCGCCATTTTAATTTTTTACAGTTTTGTTATTCACATATTCTCAGTCAAATCGTGCGAAATGATATCCTCAAAAAATCCGCTTGAAGCTTATTATCATAAATAAATATCAAAATTTGAGCTTTCATACCTGAGCTATAATTTCAAGCTTACGGCCTAAAAAATTTACTTTTTTTTTGTGCTATGAAAAGTTGTTTCTCAAGAAAAATAGTTTCTTTCATTTTGTTCTATCAAATTTTTAAACTGAATTAATTAATGTAATATATTTAGATCTTTTGCTAATTGTTTTCTTTCTGACATTATTTGATGATCATTTCAGACATTGAAAAATAATGTAGAAAAATTGGATGCTGCAAAGTAGTAGTTAAAAGGCACAAGTTTTTCAGCAAATAATATTAGTTTATGTTCTGAATTTTCAATGTAAAATTATGTTTCTTGGTTTCTAAAATTCCATCATTGACGACAAATACTTTGAAACAGAAACATCTTTAAAAGTGACATATTTAATTTTCTTTGTCAAATATTTTTAAACAAGCTTAGGTTATTTCAACCTACGAAATCTATAGGAAGATATCCATGTGATCGAGGTCCAAGAAAAAATTAATAAACAGTTTTATTAAAAAGGGAATATTTTTTCCATAATAGCCCCATCCACAAGGCTATTATAAGTTAGCTCTTATGACTACATTACCCTAACAAATTTTTGTTGTCTTTCAAACTTACTAGACACCTTTCAAAAGATGTCTACAACATTTTCTGAATAGTATGACGAATTTTGGGGTGAGATTTACATTTTATTGAAGCGCGATTTGAGCAAATTGCTTTACTCTTCCATTAGCCTCGGCTGAGGTAAAAAGATTTCTTTGCTTAGACTGATTTATGAAATATAAATATGTTTATCTCACCTTGACGCTTATATTCTATGAAATTACGTCTATAAGATACATTATATACTCTGATGAAGATTATAGCCCCCTCGAAGAGGCTATTATGAATATGCATTATTATATTAAATTCATTATAGCTTTATGCAAATATAGCTATATGTGCGGTGTAACTCGCATCCATTTCAATGACTATTCTCATTTTTAAACTAAAAATTGGTAACGAACGCACGTTCAACTTGTGTTACATATTGTGCTGAATGTTGAGTTAAATTTCTGAGGAACATACGTTTTTGCACCTTCTAATGAACTGAAATTATCTAATAGTAAAAGTGGCCTACTCTTCTGATAGGTTTCCTATTTTAGTAAAATGTAATCCTCTCTTTTTTCTTGCAGATTTAAGTTCACAGTTTGAATGTTTACCGAACGGCGCCCCCATACCAGATGTTCCTCGTGGCGGACAATATTCTTCTTTTTCTGTCAGACAACATTCTCCTGCCAGGTCTCTTCCTCCTGTCGAGACTCTTTTTCGTGCCAGGTCCAGGTCTCCTTTTGTCAATGCCAGATGTATAGCTGCACGTACCAGGCTTACTGATTCTTCTGACGGATCTATATACAGATTTGACCAACTTGAATTTATTCGGCTTACTCATGTTATGAATCCGAACCGGCAATTCGAGCTTCGAAGATACATCTTTCCTGTGCATAAAATAACTAAAATAATGACAGGAAATCATTGTTTTGGGCCCATACCAACCGAGGAACAAATTGTATTCTCAACATTTGATGGTGACGTATTTGCAATATTGGCGAGTAGTAAACTTCTTGCTGGGATATATAGATATAAACGTCAGGTTCACCGTCAAGCACGGGCAAAAATAAATATGGCAAGCGGCACCATAACCCCATTGACGAAAGTTGAAATCGTAGAAATTCCAGTAGGCCCTTCAAATCCAATAAAATGGAATTTCATAGTAAATCATGTAAACCACAATCTTCCACGCCGTTAATTCAATTGCGCCAAAATCTAAAACTAAAATATAAAAATGTTTATGATCCGTGGTCACCTTCAAATGTTACAGGTAACTTGTAATTACTAATAACAATATAAAGTTAATGTAACACGGTTCTTGAGGCTTCAATCTTTCAGCAGTACTCCAGCTACTCTTTGATGGAAACAAAAATGTTTCGTTTCTTTCATTGATGAAAATATTTTTCTTGAGTAAAATAATTATAGTTGTATCAGTGTGTGTGGATGATACACGAAATCATGCAATCATACGTACGATTGACTGCGCGCGCCATCAGCTAATAAGTGGGGATAGCGTGGGTCCAATTCACTTTATATATTTATCCCGGGATCGGTACCGATGACTTCCTACTCGACGCTCTGTGAGGAAGGAGCTTCTCTTTTTCTCTATGAATTACTTGTCATTAAGGACAATTTATTTATTATCATTCAAGGAACGCCACTCTCAACGGATTCTCCTATTTTGATTAAAACATCCGTGCACTAATCTATCCAAATGCTTTAGAATTCGGATAATTAGACGGAAGTTTTTGGGTTTTACATTTTTTTTTTATTACTGGGATGCAACTATTGTAAGGACTTTGAAATCCATATGTTTGTGGAGACCTCTTTGTGCATGTTTGCACTCAAATGTGAAAACATTAATAAATGATAATTTGGTGTGTGCAACTTTCATTGTAACGACCTTGCACTTCATCTCCCGATGAAGACCTCGTTGTGCATGGTTGCAATAACTATTGCAATTCTAATGGGAAATTTCGCTTTTATTTTTAAAAAAAGAATGATATCAGAAAAGAATTCGCAACGACTTTGAAATTTATCTTACGATAAAGACCTTGTTGTGCGAAGAAACTTTTGGTTTTTGAGTTAATTTTGGAGAAGAATCCTACTTGTTTGTTTTTATATGAGAGTGATTTTCTGAATTAATTAAAATAATTTTAAAATATTCAATCGTCTCTCCCTTGAGAGAATCCTCAATCTGTCACTTTTTTTTTCAAATAATGAAGGTTAAAATCGAATAATTCCATCTTTTTTATTTGCACTCATCAACTATAGACTTTATAAATATAAATGTGGAAGTGTTTTTTTATGTTTTGTTATCTTTTTATGAAATTTTGTATGCAACTTTTCTATTCAATTAGTTATACGATAGATATTACAGGAATTTGATTTTGAATTTTGAAGTATATTCCAGGTTTCTAGTTAGTAGAATATGTTTCAAATAAATTCTCATTCCCGCTATTGTAATTTTTGCACAGCTTTGTTATTCAAATATTTCTAGGTGAATACTGTTATATTTTTATCAGTAATATTGTTTAATCTCCAACTAGATATTGTTGACACTTGAGAAACTTACGTGTAAAACAGAAAATTAAATAATTTTAAGCTTGTGGACTAAAAAACTAAATTGTTTTGGAGCGATGAAAAATTGTTTTCTCGAGAAAGATATTCTTTCCAATTTTCTAACATCCAATTTTCGAAACTGAACTAATCAATGCACAATATATTTTTTTTCATTTAAATTATTTGTTGATGATTTTAGACATTAAAGAATAATTTAGAAAAATTGGATACTGCAGAGTTGTAATACATTGGTCTCTTAAGAATATAAGCCTCCAGGTATTTATTAAAATCTTATCATTTTAGCGATAAGAATAACAAATAAAAGCGATAAGACTAAAGCATTAAGAATCAAACATTCGGTTGAAGGTACAAGTTTTTCAATAATTAATGTTTTTGTATGCTGCAAATTTCTAAAAACAAAAATTTTTAAAAACAGCTTTTTTACATGTTTTACCCTACGAATCTTACGGAACAATACCCATGTGAACTAGACCCTACAAAAATTATCAAACAGCTTCATTAACAAGCAAATACTTTTTCCATATAAGCCCCATCCGCGAGGCTATTATGAGAATAGACAGAATGAAACAGATAGAATATTATGAGAACATGACCTAAATGGTTTGAAAAATTGTAAGCCGTGACTTAAATTTTTATCAAAGAGCTATTCGCATAAATTACTTTATTTTTCCCGGACTAAGCTCGCTTGAGATAAAAAGATTTTTTTTCTCAGACTGACTTATGAAATATAAATATGATTTCTTATAAGGACGGGCTTAACGTCCATATTTTATAAAATCAGGTCTATACGATATACTTTCCAATCAGATGAAGCACTCGAATAATTACTAGTTACACTGTTAAATAAATTCTTCATTAACTCAATAATCAGCTTCCACCTAATTACAAAAAATGACGTTCGTTAATAATTTGGTGTTCACCTGGATGGTTATCATAATTTCTATTGGTGAGTATAATACTATAATATATAAATTAGTTCATTTGAAAAACGTGTTGAGGTTTTCCGCAAATATCAAATGGGCTGACGTACTCCTCTTTCTATCGCAATAACGCCAAGAGCATCCACGTCGCTGGTTTTTTCTTTGCAAATTTTAAAAACGTAAACTGTTTAAAAATCTATAGTAAGGAAAGCTCAATTCTTTTGCGTGAAAGAGGGTCTCGGAAAAAATTGATCTATAATGGTACATTTGAGAACTGCAATATTATTTGTAATTTTACTTTTGAAGAGGGAAAATATTATTCTTAACTAAATAACTTTTAAACCTACAGAAATTATATATATAATTTTTGTATATATATATTTTTTGAGTGAACTACTTTTTCTTCTTGCTCCGTGCCATCTAACTCTCTCTTTAATTTTGTTACATTGCATTTTTGGAACTAAATTAATTAATATGAAATATTAGTATTTTCTAAAAAAAATTTATTTTAAAATGATTTGTTGGTGACATTTTTCAGCCTTACGCAAATAGCCATTCTTAATCACCTAATAATACTCTCAATCAAATCTTTCTAGTATCGATTTGGCAGCTGAATAGCTAGAGAGCATATTGTCATTTTTTTATTAAAATTTGGTGAAGAACACACTTTAATTAATGACTTATATGAAAACGGTCGAAGAGTCTTACTTACCGGTTGTTCAATTCATATTCTCCAGAAGAGATTTCTATTTAAATTTCTTCTTGTTGTGTAACAGATCGTGCCAAATATTGTGATTGAAGTTTGAAGAATATTTTTTCACATATTCTAATATATTAAAATGATCTACTTTGAAAAGTAGCCTAATCTTGTAATAGTTTTCCCTACTTGAAAGAATGTAATCCTGGCTTTCTTCTTGCAGAGTCAAGTTCACAGTTTGAGTGTTTACCGAACGGCGCCCCCATTCCAGGTGTTCCTCGTGGCGAACAATATTCTTCTTTTTTTGCCAGACAACATTCTCCTGCCAGGTCTCTTTCTCCTGTCCAGCCTCCTCTTAGTGCCAGGTCCAGGTCTCCTCCTGCCAAGTCCAGGTGGACACCTGCCCATATGAGGCTCATTTCTTCTTCTGATGGGCGTATACATGAATTTGACCAACTCGAATTTATTCGGCTCACTTGCCGTAAGAATCCGAACCGGCAATTCGAGCTTCGAAAATACACTTTTCCTGTGCACAAGCCAATCAAAATACTCACCGGAAAGTTTTGTTACCGGCCCATGCCAACCGAAGAACAAATTGTATTATCAACATTCGATGGTGATGTCTTTGCAATATTGGCGAGTAGTCAACTTCTTGCCGGGATTTATACATATAAACGTCAGGTCCACCGTCAAGCACGGGCAAAAATAAATATGGCAAGCGGCACCATAACCCCATTGACGAAAGATGAAATCGTAGAAATTCCAGTAGGCAGCTCGCACCAAATAGCAGGTTATTTTCAAGTAAATCATGTGAACCACAATCTTTCAAGCCGCTAATTAAATTACGCAAAAATTGAAACTAAAATATAAAATTCTTAGTGATCTGAAGTCACCTTAAAATGTTACAAGTAACTTGTAATTACAAATAATAATAATAAAAATTCCATGTATAATAGTTCCAGAGGCTTCAGTCTTTCATCAGTGCTCCAGCTAGTCTTTTAGGAAACAAAAAAGTTTTTTTATCGTAGCGACAGATAAAATAGTCTCAATGCTGAATGTTTGTCTATTGACAAACCTTGCACTGAAAATATGAAAAAAGTGACATTTTTTACTGAATAATTTTCGTCAGAAAAAAAATTATTTAAAAAATAACCATTTATATGTTGGAAACAAATTTGGTTAGAAATTTGAAAAATCATGTTATTGCAGGTACAGGCAATTTGCCTTTCGTTAGGAGTTTCGTTATATTTTATTATTAATTATCATGATGAATTGTTTATAAAAACTAAATCTTTAATTTGTTCATCCCAGCTGTTTATATACGTTTAAATTGTTATATTTTACCATATATTATCAAAAATATTTTATTTTAAGTAATATTTGTAGCAAATCATGCGATTATAATAGCGGTATTGTTAACTTGTTAATTATCTTATGATGAAACTTTGCAAGATACGACAAAAGATGAGAAGACAAAAATTATGCACCCAAACAATATCTACAAATTTCTTATTAGTCACTTTTAAATTGGACGAGTAGATTTTCTTTCAATCATAAAAAATAAGATATAAAATAAAAAACATTATATTTTTGGAATAACGACACAAGAGACGAAAAAAAATGAGTAGACAAAATTTGGTTCATTCAAAGAAGATCTACCAATTTTTTGTAAAAAATACATTAGAAATAAAAAATTTCACTTTTTGGAAAAATAATGCAGGTTAAAGTAACTTTTATTTTAACACAATTTTTCGCCCATATTGTATCTACAAATATTCTCAGAACCACTCTACGGTAGGATGCGTATTTTTGGTTGTGAAGTCCAAAATTGACAAAATGGTGGTACTCAAAAACAAAGGAAATTTCGAAATTAAAGATTTCGAAACTGGGTTATAATTGTATGGTTGCGGCCTATAAAATTGAATTATTTTGTGGCTATGAAAGCTTGATTTCTGAAGTGAAAGATTGTCTCTGCTTTTTCAAACTAAATCAATTAATGTGAAATTTCAGTAGTTTTAAATATTCGTTCTCTTCAAAATTATTTGTTGATGATTTTAAACAATAAAAAATAATGTAGGAAGATCAGATACTGCAAAGTTTTTGTTAATTTTCGCCTTGAGAACATAAGCTTCTAGATTTGATTAGAATCTTATCATTTTAGCGATCAGAATAACAAATAAAAGTGCTGAGAATACAGCGATAGGAATAAAACGCTCGTTTTAAATTTTTTAAATTGAAAATAATACTTATATACGAAAGTATGAGATATATGAGATACTACATAATCTAACGAAGCACTCATATAATCACTGGTTACACTGTTAACTACATCCTCCATTAACGTAATAATTAATTCTTCTCCTGATTGCAAAAAATGAGGATCGCTTATACTCTGGCCATCTCTTGCATGTTCATCCTTGATTCTATTGGTAAATATAACACTATAATATATGTATCTTTAATTTTAAAAACAGTTTGAGGTTTGCCACAGATATCAATTGGGCTGACGTAATTCGCTTTCTGTCCCAATTACTATTCATTATCACCTCTAAAGATTCAAAAACATAACCCTCGAGCAATGAAGCTTCCCTTCTATTTTTGCATTGCTTCGGCAACTCAAGAGCTAGAAAGTAATTTCTGGCTTCTTTAAAATTGAGAATTTGATTTTGAATACCCACAAAAAGTTGAGAACTCCTTCCTGTCAATACGCAATTATCTATGTAATTCTATGTAAATCTATGTAAATTCATTGACCTACATGAAGACCTTGTCATTAAATTTGAAAAAATCTCATAAGTTACATATGACATATAACATATGAATGACATATGAATGCAAACATTGAACAAAAAATTATTTTCAAGTGATTCCATTACATATAATATTAATAATTTTGCATTCTTTGGAGGTATTTGGTTTTCTGAAATATTCTATTCTGTAAATACCAAACTTCATTTATGTAAGTGCAATTTTGATAGTTTGTTATCATTTACGGAAATTGTATAAAACTTTTCAATTCAATTTCCAATACCGGAGGTCTTGCAGAATTTTTATTTCTATATTCCAGGTCTTTCTCAGGCTTTTTCAGCAGTAATTCGAAGAAAATTTAAACCTTTCCAGCTGTTTGTTACATATTTATTGTTGAAGCCATTCACGTTAAAATAATATTAAATTGGGAACTTATTTATTTTAAAACTAGCAGTGAATAAACGAGCGCGACAAGCGTACACGTGGTTGGTTTTTTATCTTATAATTTTAAGAACATAAGCTATTCGAAAATTTATAGTAAGGAACATCAATTCTTTTGAGTTAAAGCAGGTCTTGGGAAGAATTGATTTATGAATATACTTTCAAGAATTGCAATATTATTTTTTATCTTATTGCTGAAGCGAGAAAATTTTATTCTTAACTCTCGGGCAATCGGCGACTTTTCGCGCTCATTGCTCAATATCATATTTTGTTTTAAAATTATCTGTTGATGACTTTATGCATTAAAAAGATCATCAGAGTTTATTCTACTTCCCGATACTACTTGAAATAACCAATCTTCTTCGCTTAGAAACTTTTATGAAACATAAATATGATGATCTGAGCAGCACAAGTTTGATGCCTATAATCCTTGGGAAAACAATTTAGATACCTTATATATATATTCTTTTACGAGACCCGAATATTCATAAATTGCTTTTATCGCTGAATACAATACTATAGTATATTTAAAACTTTAAAAACATGTTTCAGCTTTATGCAAACAGCTATATGTGCGGTAAAATCCCTATCTATGCCAATGGCAGATCTTTATTACTGTATCAAGTTTCAAAAACGAGCCACAGGAGTGAAAAAGAATTCTCCATTTTTTTGAAACATTATAATATTTTTAATAAAACCCTTTTGGTATAGACTTGGAAGCTCAGTAGCTAGAAAGTATATTCTCACTTTTTTGAAACTAGAAATTATTAAAGAACACACGTTCAGTTCAGGATTTATGTTTCAACGATCGAAGAATCGTACTTACAGGCTAAGTGTTGAGATTACTGTTCATGTTCAAGGATCATACTTTTTTGCACCTTCTCATGAATTAAAATTATCTACTTTCAAAAGCGGCCTGCTTTTGCAATAGTTTCCCCTACTTGAAAAAAGGGGTAATCCTCTCTTTCGTCTTGCAGATTTAAGTTCACAGTTCGAGTGTTTACCGAATGGCGCTCCCATTCCCGGTGTTCCTCGTGACGGACAATATTCTTCTTCTTATGTCAGACAACTTTCTCCTACCAGATCTCTTTCTACTGTCCAGCCTCCTCTTCGTGCCAGGTCTAGGTCTCCTCCTGCCAATTCCAGATGCATGTCTCCACCTACCAAGCTAATTCTTTGTTCTGACAGACGTACATATGGATTGGACCAACTTGAATTTATTAGGCTTACTCCCAGTAAGAATCCACACCGGCAATTCGAGCTTCAAAAATACACTTTTCCTGTGCATAAGCCAATTAAAATACTCACAGGAAGACACTGTTACGGGCCCATTCCGAACGAAGAACAAATTGTGTTATCAACAATCGATGGTGACGTCTTTGCAATATTAGAGAGTAGTAATCTTCTTGGTGGGATATATACATATAAGCCTCAGTTTCGCCGTCAAGCACGGGCAAAAATAAATATGACAAGCGGCACGATTACCCTATTGACCAAAGATGAAATCAGGGAAACTCCAGTAGGCTCAGTGTACCCAGTAATACATAATTTTAGAGTAAGCCATTTAAACCACAATCTTCTACGCCATTAGTTCAATTACGCAAGAATGTAAAACTAAAATATAAAATTGTTAATGATCCCAAGTCACCTGAAAATGCTACAAGTAACTTGTAGTTACAAATAATTATAAAAAGTCCATGTGTTATGGTTCCCCAGACTGCAATCATTCGTCAGTGCCCCAGCAGCTATTCTTTTTTGGAATAAAAAAAGGTCCGTTTATTTTCCTCACGAAAATATTATTTTGTGCAAAATTATTATGGGTGTATCATTTACTTGTTTTGAAAACGATAGTGGTAACAAAGTAACCTTTGTGAATAAGTACCAGATTGGTAACTAGTTACATTTTCTGAATAAACGTAACTATAAAAACGTTCCTTTTCAAATTAATTTCAAAATGTAGATCCATGTACTTTAACTACAATCAATACATTTTATTTTATTATAACACCATGTTACTTTTTTCGTTTATTTATTCACAAATCACGCACTTAACATATGTAAAAAGTTTCATTTTTCTACTAAACCATTTTTTGTTCTTCAATAAATGCTTACCTAACTTTTTATTGTTTTAAGTCGATGCATAAGGAATCACATGACATTCAATCTCAAAAAAGATCTAACAAGTAACAATAAGTAATTCTACAAACAGTTTCTGTCGCAAAATATATAAATTTAAGGTTTTCTAAAAATTTTTTAAAATTAATTGCCCGAATTGCTGCAGATATTTCCAAAACTAGTGTACATTCGAACTATTTGGTGAAATATATTAAACCAATTCAACATTTGGATAGTTTAACTAATGAAATAATCAGCTAATAAATTAACTACAGTTTATTATGTAGGTCTTCATGCATGGATTTAGGATGATAAAAACCTTAGACAATCAGTTGTTATAGCGTGAAAAATTGTTTTGTACAAAATTTCATTTTACAAAGAGAAAATAATTTGTCAATGTTGGGATATAATTCCCTTTTGAATATTTCTCAATTTACCAGCAGTATAAGATTTCGGTGCTTTTAGATGATTAAGGTTTGATTCTAAAACATAATTCTTCAGTTTCAAAAAGGTCAAAAATGTCTGAAAAGAATGTGAATGATTTTAAGAAAAGTTTTGTTATTTTTGAGGATTTAGCAAAACTTTGGAAAAACTTTGAATAATTTGGAAGAAGATTTAGAATTTTTGGGAAGTTTGAGCAGATTCAAAAATAATTTTAATCTTGAAGAGGATTCAAAAAATTTCAAACAAAATGTAGATTTATGTAAAGATATAGATTATGTCAAGATGTAGATTTATATGAGGTCCGTCATTGCTAGGTTATTTCCAGGTAAAAATATACTTTAAAATAATAAAAAAATATACAGAACCTTTTCATCCTGCAAGGCAACATTTATTTTCACTCAGTGAATTTGGTTTCAGGAAGAAAAATAATCTATATTCAAAATATTCTTCAATTTAAAAATAATGTCATGCTTTTTTTCATTCGTCGACATCTATTTTGGGAATTCTGAATCCTTGATCAATTCTCTCATTTGTGGGCCATCAAAAAATCCTTCTTTAATTTTTCCTTCTGGAAGCTTTGGGAACTTCACATGTAGATATTCAAAAGATAGACCTTCTCTGTTACCTTCACAAGCTGTTTAATTAGGCATAATTTTATATATAGAGGAGGCAGTATTATATAAGCCGGATCAACCACATTTTTTTATAACATTTTTCTCTCCTACAAAAAATTTTTCTTCGGTGGCTACACCTTTTTTTTGTAATGGGCATTTCGATTTCTACTATCCCATTCACATAGATAGCAAGGGTACTTCGTAAAACCACTTTGTTGTCCCAGCAAGATGGTTACGACTCTCAAATCCGTGCAAACTTTTCATTGATATGCCTCGTAATTTATTTTACGAAGCAAATGCTCCATGTTCACATCATTTCCATCCAATGTTGTGAAGTGCGCTATTGGACTAGAAGCTAGTTCATTCCCGTTGTTCAATAAAACAGCTTTGAGGCTTCTTTTCGAAGAATCGATAAATAACAGCCATTTTTTAGGATTATGTCCCGCTCCAAATTCGCTAAAGAGCCCGCCTACATCATTGCTGTATACCAATGAATCACCTTGGCAGAAGTATTTTCGAAAAGGCTTATCTCTATTTCTATAGTATGTCACCTTTGTTCCTCTGACTAGGGATCGCTTCTCCTGCAACCAGGAGGCTAACAATTCCGATTGTTCCTTAAATAACCACAAATCTCTCACCAAGTCGTTGAGTTCACACTGATGGTACCTTGAAGGTGTTCCGGAGTAACCCTTTACACCAGCATCGTTATAGTAATGGTCACAGTCATTGTCACAGTCATCTTCTTCGTCATCCTCTTGGTCATCGTCGTCCGCGTCACTGGAGGATTCTGATACGTTTCTATGGTTATTATAAACTGGCATTTCTTCAACATCTATGGGTAAATCTGGGTCATTATCAACTAATACTGGCATCGTGACTGACGAAGTTATTATCTAAACCAGAAACTTGCTGTTTTTGGAATTCAAACCTAATTTATTGTGGAAACAAAAGTAGCTATCACGATCGTGATTTTGAGGTTGACGCAAGATCATAGGTATCATGATTCGCTTGTGGTTATATTTATCGCGTTCAACCGCACCTATTGCACGGCTTTTCTTGTATTTGACCTTGGAATGACCATGAACCTGAAGTGATGGATGTAAATTGACCTCGGATTCATATTCAGCGCGTCAATATACATCAGGATAAAACTATATTCACATACCAATATGATTATCAAATCTCATTTTCAAATAGAAAATCATCAACTGTATGGTTTAAGCAAACCTGAAACCAAAAATAAATGTACGCATTAGTATTTAGAACAATAATAATTTTTTTTTAATTCGAGTTCGGAATCTAAACTTAGTTTCGTACCGTATTAAGCTTGAATAAGGTATATCATATTATCTCATCAATTAACTTTTAAGGGTCAATTAAAATTCCGAACAACATTTTCTAAAAATTTTGAGTATTGGAATATTTGCAGCAAATAAGATGATTAGGGGAAATCCAAATCTGGAAGAAAAGTTGCAAATTCCATTCCTATATAAAGACAAAAAAGGCAAAAAGAAGATATTTTTCACTGATATCACAATTTGTCAATTCTCTTTTCAAATTTTTTTTATAGAAAATAAATGTATAAATATTTATTAGAATAGTTTGCTGATGATTTTAGACATTAAAAATAATTTCCAAAATTGTATGCGTCAAAGTTGTAGTCGACTTTTTTGTTGAGAAAATAACCTTTCACATATTTTTAAAAACCTTATCATTTTAGCGACAACAATGGGTCCTGATGACGTCATCATGCATTCCTAATTTACCGGCATTCTTGATTAGTATTAGTGCGTATATGTGTGAGGTCAGCATGTGTGCATGTGCCTGTGTGAGGTTAACATCGAGACCGTTCTAGAACATTGTCAAGGTTATTTCTTATCTCAAGAATTTTTTCGCGTAAATACTTTCAAGGTTATACTTTGCTTTGTCCTGGCAATATTCTTCAAATTATCCAAAAAGAGGTTCGAGATGTGACAGATCACTCTTCTGTAACTAGTCACTAACACGCGTATTTTTTAAGGGGAGACTTGTAAAAGGGGTTCGAGATGTGACAGATCACTCTTCTGCGACGAGTCACTGACAAGTATTTTTTTGAAGGGAGAGCTGAAAAAGGTTTCAGCTACCGCCGGACTACAAAATTAAAATACAGCAAAAAATGCCGTACTTCAAAATTGAAATACGGCAAAAAATGCCGTATCTGTATACACTACGTATAATGTATGGTGCGCGTAACATTATAAGGTATCGTGCTTATCGCTCGATATTTGCTTACCTCGTGTTTCGCACTCGCATATTTATTCTTTGCAGGCGGATATTTATTCTTTGCACTCGGAATACTTGAATGAAACTTTCGCGCTCGATTTTCCACTGACTTTTTCATATGTAAATTTATTTTCTGAGCTACATTGCAATAAAAAAGCTACAATCCTTTCTCCAGACTTTCATCCCTATCTCGCGTTGTTATACTAAAAATAGGAATTTTTTGTCTCATTTTTGGTGGATAAAACAAAAACTTCCACAACCCTTCTTTTATACTTTTTACGTATCTCGCCTCTTTTGGCGTAATCTTGAAATTTTCGATTGTTGCATATCATTTTCGATTAAAAAATTAAAAAAGACATGTTTTGTCAAAAAATGTTTCAAAGAAATATTGTAGAAATTATTTAATGCTGAAATTTCTCAAAAATCTTCTCCCCATATTTCGCGTCGTTTGACTCAAAATTTGAATTTTCGATTTTTTTCATAGTATTTTCGATACATACAACCAAAATAATAACTCCTATAAAAAATGCAAGAAATTTTGTAATGCTTTTTAAAAACTGAAATTGCTTCATAAGACTTTTTCTTGTATTTGGCGTCGTTTGATTCAAAATTTGGATTTTTAATTTATTTATGGTATTTTAGATCAATAAAACCGATACAACAAGTCCTTTTAAAAATTAGTATCTGTCGTCGTTTGGCATAAAATTAGAATTTTCGACTTATTCATTTTCGAGGCATAAAACCAAAAAGACGAGTCTTATAAAAAAATGGGTTGAAAAAAAATTTTAGATATTTTAAAAACTTCAATACTTCTTTGCAACTAATTTCACGTATCTGTCGTCATTTGGAGTAAAAATGGAAGATTCGATTTTTGGATAGCATTTTCGATGAATAAAACCACAATCGTTGGTCAAGAAATGCTGGTCTACGAACTTGTTCTTTCGTTTAGAACAAAGTGCCAAAACTTGATTATCGGCTTCAAGGGATCTCAAGATGTGGAGATCCGCTGAAAAATTAAGGTTGTTAAATTTCAGAAAATTGTAATACTTTCTCAATCATAAATGATGAGAATGTGAAAATAATTCTAGTGAAGCCTTAATTTTAATTTCTATAGTTTAATTGCTACAGATTTATTTGCTATAGTTCAAATTTTAGATGTGAATATTATATGCAAATCTACACATTCAACCTTGCACAAAAAAACATTGGAGGTTTTTCTGGGCATTTTAATTTCTTAGGTACAGTGCATTTTTGTAACGACCTCTATTTTCAAGGGGTTCATGATTTATTTTGAAAAATATAGCTATTCGAAAAAATTGACAAAAAATGAAAATCACGTTTTTTTAAAATTGATTTTGGTCAAAAAATGAACTATATCGTGAAAGGTATGCGCTTCAGAGAAAAATATTGTACACAAGACACATAAAAAATGTAAATATCAATAAATTACACATTCATTCTGCAAAACCTGTTTTTATGTAGTCAATAGTTTAAGAGTGGCACTAGTTTCTACGATGAAATTTCCAATTTTCTTGTAGTTTTTCTAAATTATGAAGGAAGGTGTTGATTTGTGGCTTAGAAATTTCGAAAAATTACAACTATATTGTCTTCAACAGTTTTATCTACAATCAATAGGTTCGAAAAAAAAAGTATTTTGATTTTAGAATATTTTTTACTTTCACTTGTTGTGTGTATTATTCCATGAAAAATGTTTAGAAAACAATTCAAAATAGTAATAAACAAGTTTTTTTAGTTTTATTCAAACCGATATAATACGTGTGTGTTAATAAGTTAAATTTCTAAGTCCCAACAATTTCTCGCAAGAAATTAATGAATTAATAATTTTGATGCTTCTCTGACAATTGATGTTTCTTTAATATATAATATAAAAGCCCCAAAGTTATTAATTCATTAATGACTTTGGAAAAACTGCTAGGAACATTGACTTTATTCGTTCAAAATTAAATTTATTAACACATATATACGCATGAAAATTATTATACGCATTGAAGAAACATCAATTGTCAGAGAAGCGGGGTCGGGTCGAGTGACAAGCGGCATTTCTCATTCGGAAAAATTAGAACTACATAAAAAAAATGGCAAAAGTCACATAACATAATAATAATTTAAGTCACACTAATAATTTGTGATCATTTTTAGTGGACTTCACATTGTTCCAAATTAGAAATTCCACAATGTGACTCATCGGGACTGAGATATGCCGAAATGGGATTTTCCGTTTGTCACATGATCCTGAACTAGAGAAGCACCAAAGTACAGTCGAATCTGGATTTAGCGCTGGTTTTGGTGCTGACCTTGACGTTAAATCCAGAGTCTCGGAACTATTTTGTCTCTCTCCTGTTTCTCTCTCTGTTTTTTCACGCCTGAGTGCACACCGCAAATCGCCCCGCAAAAGCCTCTCACGTATCCCCACGGCGCGGCGTCAATTCTCGGAAGGGCACAATCGAGGTGAGCTAAATCCGGATTCCACTGTAATTAATTAATAACTTGCGAAAAACTCTCAAGCTAATTGCCTCTATTTGAACAAAAAAATTATTAAGACATACGCATTCTATCAATTTATATGAAATACAACATTTTTGTTTATTATTATCTGGAATTGTGTCTCAAAAACTATTGATTGTAGAGCAAAATATGGAGCACAAAATAGTTGTTGTTTTTGAAGATCTTCAAGCCTGTTATAGAAGTGCATAATAAAAAATCATTACTTTCCTTCATAAATTAGAAAAACTACAAGGAACTTTTTATTTTCATCGTAAAAGCTAGTGCCACTCTTAAACCATTGACTATATGAAAAATTTATTACAAGGGGATGATAATGTAACTTTCCCACATCCCACATGCCACATCCCACTTTCCACTTCAGGGTTGCCATCTTTATCGCAGACTTCAAACAAAGATCTTCAACCCGCAGCTCGTTTGGCCAGGGATCGAATAAGAGCACATACATTTTTTCGGCGCGAGCGCAAATGAACCCTGACAGGACGAAAAGAAGAATTCATAAAATATTTGTTTACTGAATTCAAGCAAATTTCTTATATTATTGAATTTCCAAAAATTCATTTTCTTAAGAAATTTTGAAAACTACGAGAACTCATCCCACTCGAGCCGAAAAAATGTATGTGCCCTTATTCGATCCGGCAGCTGAATTGCGTACGTTCAAGTTTATTTTTTAATTTTGTTGATAAACTTTCAAAGCCAAAATTAACGTTGAACATTTTTCTACCAATATTTAAGTTTTTACTTTCATAGACGCATTTCGAGAGTTCCGCCGGCTTTTACGCGCTTCCGTTATTATACGATATCCACGTGAGTGGCTTGAAATTCATCCTTGGAAAATTTTCATAGGATTTGACTTTCCGGATAACCTTTTTTGTCATCGAGGTTTAGTGAATTATCAAAAAATGCGAAGTATCGTGAGGTTAAGATGTTTATTTATATGCATGGTCTTCCTGGACGATTTGTTTGTGCCCGAGTCTTCAAATTTTCAAGACTTTACAAAATGTCAAAGTATTTTTTATGAGATTTCAAAGGGTATCAAATTTTGTTAACATTTTATAATATTTCTATAAATTTCAAGGAATTTTACAAGAACTAGGGGCTTTCGTAGGATTCCAAAAATTTGAAGAGATTTCCATACATTTCAGGAGATTTTACAGAATTAAAAAAAACATTCATGCGATTTTAAAGAAATAACTTGAATTTCGGAAGATTTGTAATGATTTCATATAATAAGATGTATACAAATTTTGGGGCATTTTAAACGAAGTTTCTCGTCGTCCCGAAATTCGAAATGACTAGTCCAATATTTTTCATAAACTTGGCTAGTCCTGAATTATTTTTTGACACGTAGTCGTCCCGAAATTGAAAGTTCTCCATCCCCTCTACCAACTATCCTGATTTTTCAGAACGACTAGACGCTGCCTATTTAAAAAGATTCCTAGGAATTTTTACCAGATTTAAATTAATTGAAAGGATTCCAAGGCATCTGAAATATTTTCGGGTATCTTCAAAGATTCCAAGGATTTGTCAAGATATTTCAATAAAATAAAGGGATTTCAAAGGATTACGAATATTTGAGTATTTCTTAAAAGATTTCACCGAGTTTCAATAGATTTCAATAACTTAAAGGAATTTCAAAAAAAATTTGTGTATTTTTAAAGTTTCCAAGGAGCTCGAACAAATTTTAACAACTTCCAAAAATTTTGAAATATTTTAAGGGTATTTCAAAAGATTTCAATTAATTTCAAAAGATTTCACGATTTTCAGGTGTTTAAAATAATGTTCATACGGTCTTATAAAATCTCCTATAGAATTTCGGAAGATATGGAACGATTTTATAGGACCAATATAGTTTCAGGATATCTTGAAAGATTCCATGAGATTTTAACGAACTTTATTAGATTTCTGAGTATTTTAATGATTTTAAAGTGGTTTAAATGCTCTAAAGGTATTTTAATACTTTTTCTAGGATTTCAGGAAATTTAATATAATGCTGCAAAATATTATAATAAAAGAAAAATATTTTCTTCAAATTTATTTGAAATCATTTTTAAATTAAGAAATAAGGTGAATATCCAGTTTTTCCGTTTTTAATTTAACTTCATTTGTTGCGAATAACTTTTATGTTACCGGATGACAATACTGAGCAATAAAAATTTTATCAGTTTAAATAATATTTTCAGTCTGGATTAACCTATTAATCAAGTGCTTTTGAGCCAAGAAGTACATGTTTTCATTAATATTTTCTTTATAAAGTCACCTCTAAAATATGCTTCCTCTGATAATAAAATCGTGTTACTGAATGACACTGAATTTTTGTACGTTGACCTTCAATCATCAGTCAATATAAATGTGAAGATTAAATTTTTAAGCCATAAAATTAATGAAAAACTGTTTTATTACCGGATGACATAATAAATCGGGACATTAAAAAAATTATTATAACTCTGGAACTATAACTGGAGAAGAGACAAAAGTTATCTTTTTACATTCTCATCCTATAATGAGAAAGTATTAGACTTGTGTAAAATTTGACCCCCCCCCCACCCTCCCCTCACCCTGCCCTCGTTTTTGTCAAATGTCCACGTTTTGAGACCACCTAAATTTCAGAAAAAGGTTTTTACGAATGTGTCTGCCTCGATGTCTGCCTGTCTGTATGTCTGTCTGCAGATTTTTAGTTTGTTAGCACGATAACTTTCGAAAGAATTGACATATTGGATTGAGCTTTGGTATACTCTTCAAGTGTCCTAAAATGAAGGCTAGGTTTGTTAGCGACCCGTTTTGGATGAAAATTCAAAAAGTGAGCGCATTTTCAAAATGTTTGAAACCACTTTTTTCAAGATTTAAAAATTCTATGGACGGTTATTAGTAGTACTCCAAAAGGCGAACAATTTATCCCGTTTTTTTGTGATAAAATAAAAATTACTGGAGTTATAGCATTTACAAAATTCCAAATAACAAATGAAAATGAACATTACAAGCCAAACAACGCACGATATGAAAAAATGCGAGAGGAAGAAAAACGTTGGATTTTAAACACCCTACAAGATTATTGGAACAAATTTTTGAATTTTCTTGAAAAATCAAAAATTCAAATTTTGACTGCACTAAAAATAATGAAAAATCAAAAATTCCATTTTGCGATCAGAAGATACAAGATACTAAAAAAGATAACCGTAAAAAAATGGTGCACTAAGAAAAGATCGAAAGTTTATTACAGATAACTTTATGATAGGACGCGTAGTTTTTGTTTGATTCGTAAAAAACTGCATTAAAAATAGAAAAATTTAATTTTTAGACAAACGACACAAGATACGACAAAAATGAGCAAACAAAATTTGTTTATCCAAAAAAGAGCTACAAATTTGTTATCAATTATTTTTTGATAGGATGCGTAGCTTTTGTTTTAATCGTGAAAAATAATATTAAAAATAGCAGATATTAAATTTTTAGAAAAACGGCGCAAGGTCCGATAAAAAATTATAACAAAACTTGTACACCCCAAAAAGATCTCTAAATTTGTAATTGGTCATTTTTTTATGGAACGCACAGTTTTTGCTTTAATCGTAAAAAATGAGACTGAAAATAAAGAAATTAAATTGTTGGAAACGCGACACGAAAGAAGAAAAAAATGAATAGACAAAAGTTGTTCAAACAAAAAGGATCTGAAAATTTGTTATAAGAATACATTAGAAGTAAAAAAGTTAACTTTTCGGGAAAACGACGCAAGTTACAAAAAATTTTTATTTAAAATGAACAATATAAGTTTATGGAAAAACGACACAAGTTGCAATAAAATGTTTAATAACAATTTTTTTAATAGGATGCGCATTTCTCGAATTATAAAAAGAAGACAATGAAAATACGTTTGTTTCTATATCAATGCATATCATGTATTGTAATAATATGAATTTATTAAAATGATAAATTTTTCAGGGGTAGCTGAGAATAAAATTTAATGCAAAATATAAAAACAAATATTAAAGTAATCATGAGAAATAAAATTTGTACTCTATCCTGCAATATCTGAATAAGCAATTCCAGGCCGAGGTACAGAAATAAATGTAATATACATTTAATATAATAGTGTTCCGTATCACCAAAGCCCCGGTAGAAATACATAGAAAAATTTTCATTGGTACTGGATCAGGGATCGATCCCCAGTCCTCCTGCACAGAAGTCTGACCGAGGCTCTTCTAGCTGCGAATTAAGATTAATGCAAAATAAGGAACAAATATTAAAATAATCATGAACAATTTTGTACTTTATTTTGCAATATCTGAATAAACAATTCCGGACCGAGGTCCAGAAATTAATAGATTGGGTTGAACATAATATAGAAAAAGTTCGCATTTTTGACAAAATCGAGTGCGAAGTACGAGATACGTGATGAGCCTGTGCTTGTTCAAACTGAAGGAGCTTTAACAAAAGAGAATTCACGATCACCAAATTACTGTTGTCGATGCCTTGATCTTTAGTTTTTAAAAGTTTGTGCACAAATGTGGGTGAAGTACAAAGGCCGAGCGCGTAGTGCGAGGTAAATCTATTATCGAGCGCGAGAACCAAAAGTCGTACGCTCTAGGCGCGTTCAAACTTGCAAACGAAGCGAACCGCGCACTGAGCGCATCATGAGACTGTGCCCGCGTAGCGGGCAAATTTTTTATTCAGCAATTAATTCTGGAAAAAATGTATATTTAACAATTAGATGTTAAGCTTTCTTTTAAAAGAAATAACGCCATAAATTTAAGGAAAAGTACTTAGGGACATTTGACCAGATGAAGTTTATTCATATATATTCCAATTTATTTTGATACGGAGTAAAGTAAAAGTAATTGGCAGATAGGATATTATTGGAGAAAATACGCTTATTTAAACCCTGAAGCTAAGAAATTTCTTCTTCCAAACACAAACGTATAATATTCTAGGGACATGATACTTTCAACTGTTTCATATCACCCATATACTATCCACCAAGGATTTTTGACAGTTTTAAGGGCATGCGATACTTCCGCGTGTGGTAAATCGGGTTCAGTTCCCCGGGTTTTTGTCCACAAAAATTTTAAATAAAAATTTTCTCTATATGTACTATTTGGAGGTTAGGATTCGCTTTTGAGGTCTCTGCCATTCCGATAATATCGGTCTCTGTTGTACCTCAAAATACATACATATTAATCAAATTCAGCAAAATAAAATTTCTTTAAATTATTCAACAACAGAAGAGTTCGGGGACGACCGTTAGCATGCTCGCTATCATTCCCCAAATTTTTAAGGCAAAATCTTTATTATTGTAGGAAAAAAGCCGTTGGAACGTAACACTGCTAAAATCGATAATTTTCTAAGTATCACATGCCCTTAAGAAGAAGAATTTATAGTTTACAATTCAATTTCGTAATGATTAATTTTTCAACATTCAACGGTAACATGTGGCGTGAATTTTCCAAAAATTATAGGTGAAAAGTGAAAAGTTGGAAATGGAAAGTGGGCAGTGCGATATGGGAAAGTTACAAAGTCACATACCGGAACAAATGTGTAATTTATCGATGCTTTTCAAGTTTTAGTTTGTTTTTTTGTGCAAAAAATATGAAAAATCAGCGCGATTTTCATTTATGGCCGATTTTTTCGAAAAATACTTACTCCGCCAAAAAATGTACAATTCTTATGTAGATTATTTTATATTGAAGCAATATTTTTCAAGAGAAATCATGAAAACCGTGAAAATAGAAGTTTGCTTAAAAAATGCACTATACCTCAGAAATTAAAATACACAGAAAATTGTTAGCCTTCTAAATATGTATGTAAAAGCAAAACAAAGACTTCACTAAAATTATTTTTATGACATTTTCATTAAGTATACTATACCTTATAACTTTATACAAAAGCGAGATCGCTGAATTTGATACTTAGAAATAAGCAGCTCTTTTAAGTTTTGTGAACTTTAGTGGATTTATAGACAACTTTGAAGACCTAAACAACTTGTAACAATTTTGAAGACTAATCCCTGAAACAAATAAATTCAGCTTATTAAACTTTAAAATCGGTTATGAATTGCCTTTTTTATGCGTTTCACGCATAAAAAATGGCGATGGCTTCAAAAATACGAAAAGGATCTAGAAAGTATAAGTACTATAATAACATTATTATAATCATTTATGGATTAAGCAAGTAAGGGGTAATGTTAATTTCAGTGAAGAAAATATTGTAGGTTATTATTTGCAAAATTTTTATATTCTATGAGGTATATTCGCAACTAGTACAAACACATACTTACTCTGCAAGCTTCATGCACTCCTTAAACTTCAAATATTTACTCTTTATTGAAACATTCAAATTCACAATTTTCTTTTTCTAAACCGGCAGCACAGAAATGTTCAAAACACGAGTTCAAAACTTCCAACGCGTGTTGACATCGTTGACATGGCAACCGCCAGTGCGCATGTGCGCGATCCTGGTACCAAGTTTTCAGCCGTGGCAAGCATTAAGGAATTCTTGGACGTTGTTCGTCCCACTCCCCACTTACTGGGATACCACTCCTTACTATTCCTTCAAGGGTAATATAATTTAAAAAATAATAACAAAAAACGATTTCTTTCTGCTTATTAATGTCACATTTTTTATTTAGTAACTAGGGGGGACTTCTGAAAAAAGAAGAGTTGTAACCGGTCATACCCCCGTCCTTTTTCCAAGAGATATAATTCTTTTATTTATCAACCAGGGGGTGAAACTCGATGGGCGACTCCTGGAAAGGATGAAGAGTTGTTCCCGGTCACAGGAGAGTTTGTGGCAAAAGTATTATATGTAAAAAATTTCATTTCTTCGCTTCACCCAAATGTTTTTTTTCATTTCAATGATACAGAAAAATGATTTTTTCCAAACGGGAATGAACAAGCCAACATTCGGAAAAGCCGATTAACTGCATAATTACCAGATTTTTAATTAAAAATGTGGAATTTTCGCCTACAAATTTGTTGTTAGCAATCCGAAAACCACCCTGGTATACCGAGTTTCATAAAAACCTGTTCATTTAGTGAATTTTCAAAAAATTGATCGTGAACCGCAGGCATTTGAATAAATTTAAAAAATAGCATCTGCCTTTATAATGGCCAATTACAAACGTGGGAGTTCAAGTCTTCTTAGAGTTATTCTATGATACATATATCCACTTATAAAAAATGTTGATTTATTATTAATTTTAAGTACATTAGGTGTTAACCTTTGTTTCTAAATAAATTTTTTCCTGAAATTGATTCTCTAAGCTGATGCAATTATTAATTAAAACTGTGAAGTCAATTTTAGGTTACAATTATTTTGCGCTATATTCTTTTTCGCATTTTTATTCACGTAAGCGAAAAAATTTGAACATCGTAGATCATATTTTATATGGATCATTTTCAAAAATATGTTTGTCCTTAAAAGTAACCATCGGAATATTCTTCGAAAGTCAATAATTTGGGAATAAATCATTTAGTCTGAAGTATACAATCAATAGAATAATTAAAAAAATTTCGTGGAATTGGCGGGCGACGAAATTTTGTCGTGAAAATCATTGAAAATTTTGCATTCACGTGATATTGGCGGCTGAAATCCAAATGTCGTGAAATACATAAGAGGGGTAATTAATTAATTAATAACTTCAGAATTGTATAACATGTGAGTTTGAATATAATATTTAAATCAATGAATTGAATATCAAATTTTAATATATTTATTATTAAAAATAGGTAAAAATCAATAATAAAACATTTTCTTCAGATACTTTGTTTAAATACTATAACTAAAAATAAATGTGAAAAAATGTCTATTTGATTAAAATGTTTATTTTAGTTGATTAAATATCAGTTTTAATGTAATTGGAAATCAAAGTTTCGGACAGGGTAGCAATGAAAAACTTTCCAATTAAATTAATGGATCAGTTTATTAATTATGTTTAGAAATATGTTTTATAATACTAGCACAGGAAAAAGACATAAATCAAACAAATTAATTTCGAAAGTGTGGCAGCCGTTGCAAAGAGATCTTATCATTCTCTAAGTACAATTTGGAAGTGACGAGTAACTAGGACGGATATGCGGTAGATAGACGAATTCTCATTATTTTAGTTGACTGCCGGATAAACTTAGGAAGTTAGATTAAAATCCGTCTTATAGCCTAACTTCCTAAGGTTCACTGGGCCATTATGATTGTAATAAAGTTTAAGTAGATTGAAATCTTTAAGAATGTTATTATATAAATTTTCATTATTAAAATACGCCTGGTCAACATTATTCATGCACCCTTTAAACTTTTTTGTAAACTTTAAGCTTCTAATACCATCAGTTGTCTTTCCTGCAAAACGCTTATTATTTTCACAGAAATTAACGCCAATTAATATTTTTTATAATGTTTAAGGCTATTTAAGGTCGCAGGACCGCGTTATAAAATTTTGTTTAATAGACAAAATAGGCATTTAATTTTCCACCAAATAAAATAAGTTTAGGGGGTGCGTGATCCAAAAATAAACATTGGGTTTTTAGGACACCCTGATGCATACCTTTTTATTTGACATTGGTTTTTCGATGCCTTAGAATTACATTTTTGGTAGATTTTGAAAAAAGCGTTTTTAACGCATTGAAAACATTTTAGCAGATTGCAAAGCTGCATTCGCATTATAATTATTCAACTAAAGTAAAAGACTTTAATTGTAAATCTTACAATCACAACTAAACGCTATACATTTATTTTCAAAAATGTATTACAATATTATTTAGATTCTAAAATAAATATAATTATATCATGTACATATTATTACAGATTGAATTTAATAAACTGAAATATTAGTTTAGTTGAAATATTTTCATTAAAACGGAATAATCCAGCGAAGAATTGTCTAATTTGGAAAGAATTGCAGAACAAAATTGACGTACGTAAATAATTGAATAAAATCTTAATCGGATTTAGGTTCAGGTTCCTCAGTTGGATGAGAACCGTCACCTCTTTTTTCTATCACCGTCCTGACTAATTCTTTAGAAGGTACTTTTAAATCATAGGCCCAGCCGATTTTTGCAAACATGTCAATTAATGCTGTAGTGTAGTTCAATCCATAGTTTCCTAATTCTGCCGCCTTGTAATCCCAGGGGAAAACGTGATGGTAGTTATGCCATCCTTCGCCTATTGCTACGAAGGCAACGAAATGATTTTCCGTTGGAGCTATTTGCCTAAAAGAATAAAGGTTGCACTTTAAGTTAAGTGTACTTTTTTCAGTTTTGAGAAAGCAAAGTAAAAAATCATTTATTTCATTCAAATGAATAGGGTAAAGAAACCAATTTGACAATGTGTCAAAAACACTATTCCTCGAGATGCATTCCCCAATTACAGTGTAGACCCATTTGTCGATGGTATGGCGCGCCTTGCCACTGAACCAAAAAATGCAAATAAAGAGAAAATTTACCTAATTATTGAATAACATAATAGAATAAAGTTTAATTACTGCAAGAAATAACTAAAAAGGTAGGAAAATCATAATCATAAGTAAGAAACATAAAATACGAAGAGGTAAAATATAAGAAATATAATTAAAATTTGTTCTTGTTTACTTTACTTAAAGAAGGCAATGCCTACTATAAATGCTCTACTTCGCAAGCTTGTAATATACCTGAAATAATAAATATTTGAAATATAATTATAAGCGTTAGATATAATCATGAAGTTTAATTTTTAAATTATCTAACGAATCAAAAACTTGCCCTCGCAATGCATGTAATCGACAATTGGATCATAAACGAAAATGTTCTAGAGAAAAAGTACTTTGAAACAAGTTGTCCCCAATTATTCGATGTTTCATTTGAATAAATTCTAAATAAACTTTTTTCAAATAATTTACTTATTTGAAAAAACGTTCGACTTTCTGTTAATTTCATGAGGGATTCTATTACAGATTTCCAGAGTTTTTAGTTAAGAGTACCTATACATTATTATAATATTGATTTCATTTTTATTTTGAGTATAATAAATTATTGGTAATCGGTGCTTTTACACTATAATGTGAGTCGTTCATAAGTACTATATTTATTATATTCTTACTTGTCATAGGGTTTCGCACCCCAAATATGAGCGGCGCTATTAACGCTCCAGGTTGCATTCAGTGAAAAGGCATAACGGGCAATTGTTGCAATGATAGCATAATACCAATCTTCATTCCATAAATATACTGGCAGAAATGTTGGAATGATGAAACAGCACATTAATTTTAACGGTAGGAAATACCTGATAAAGAAGAATAAGATCATTATTTTTCTTAATAAATTACTTATTTTCTATCGAAATATTCCTTTCCAGAGATGAGAAATATTTAAAAGTACTAATTATTTATTAAATTACTTACACCGTTACAAATTTTTGTAGAGTTAATATGCTTTCAATATACGAATATATTTGAATGATAATATCTGTACGTTGTAATATAAATTGAAATAATTTACAAAGTATATTAACTATAAGGCTCATGTATATTAATATTAATAAATTTACATTAGATTTAATACACATTGCATATAAAAAATAATATATTCTTATTTACTTTTAATATACACGTGTATGTCATATTTAATTTACATGTGTGTGAAGTCATTTGCATGTATTGTATATGCAGTCAGCGACCATTTTTTACAGTGCATGCATAATTTAAAAAAATGTATTTATATATCACAGAATATTTAGAATGCTTTATTTCTATTTTAAGGCAACCCATTTTCAGCGTGCGTGTTATTAAAATCATATTTTATTATAATAAAATGGACTCTTCAAAAGTTAGGCATATGTTAATTTTAAAATTAGGTGCTTTAAAAATGGTTTCAAAGTTAAGAGAATTTAAAAAAGTAAGTGACTTTGTTACTTAGCAACACTGTCACGCTATTTTGAACACTTTTTCCACTCCTCCCCTTCTTCGTCACAGATCATCACGCAAAGCTTGAGCCCCCCAGGGTGACGTCACAAATACGAACTCCCCCACCCCTTAAAAGCAAAAATGTTGTCTTCGATTTTATTTGATAGGCGCCCAAAATGAATCACAAAACCTCTAAAAAAATCGGTTAACCCAATTCCCACCATAAACAGTGTGACGTAGTTTTGGAACGGTCCCTAACGAAAAAAATGTTATAAAATTTTGCATCTAGATTTTGTTTTTGAAATATTTACGAAAAAGTCTATTTATAGTTTAATGTAGATTCAATTATTAGTTTATTAAAACCCTAGGGTTATTAAATGTCATACTTATCACCAAAGGCAACGACTGGATCCGAAACGACATCACTCATATCTATTTGTCGTCCACGTCTAATAACTTCGGGATGCTTCTTCATCATCAGCCAACCAACGTGTGAAAAGAAAAATCCACGACTGCTGTCATGTGGATCTGCTACTCTCTCCGAATATTTATGGTGGATGCGATGATCTCTCACCCAATCATATACTGGATTCTAGAAAATTAACATTACAAATATTCACTATTTCATATTAATTTTGCAAGAGAAAAGAAACGTTGGAAAATTTAATATGAATTGATGAATGTTGAATTCGATAATTGGAAAAAGCGGATGGGTTTAAATTTCAAGCATTTAAGATTAAACGTTTAATTATTGTTAATTCGAAGCATCAAAAATGTGAGAATTTCAAAGAACGTGAAAATTGTCTTTCAAATCAAGGGGAACTCAAAGTTGATTAATTTCAATTAAAACTGATCGAAAGTTAATTTTTTGCAATTGATTTAAATTGAGTTATATCATTGCAATTTATTTCAGTGCGTTGGAATTTGTAATTGTCTGCAACTGTCTGCAATTGATTAAAATTAATTGCATTGAACTTCAAGGTGATAACATTTGCGAGTGAAACTAATTGAAATATACTAAAAGTGATGCCATTCATTCCTATTGATATGCTAGTATTTAAAGTTGATTAAAAAATGAATATTATGAGTAATTGCGATTGTGTAACGAATTATATTAATATATTTCTTGATGCACTTAAAAATACAAGACGTTTACTGTTATGACATTATTACCTGTCCAGCCGTATAGTAGCAATAAAGAAGAATCACCCTCAGAGGCCATTTAGCTTTGTAGGCACGATGGGTCCACAGTCGATGGACACCGCCAGTTACTCCAAAGCCAGCCATTTGACCAGTCATGTATGCTTTAAAGAGAAAAAATGTCCTTAAAACTCTTAAATATTATTTTCTACATAAAATGGCGTAGAATACTCATTTATTCAAGTAATTATTTCATAATAAATATTAAACTTTATTTTCAAGAGGATAACAAAATGTATGTAGGGGAGAGTGGGGTATGGTGTCGGTGCGAGGCATGGTGACTATTACAAATAACGCCCGTATTTTTTTTAATTTATATTAGTTTTTCACATGAAATAGTTTTCTCTGTTCAGAAAAATAGTGATTTGATGCAATATCTCTTTTAAAATTCACGTCAGAAGAGTAATTATGAAAAAAAAGTTTTGGCGGAAATCGATGAAAAAGTCTTTGGCTAAAATTAAGCATTTACAGCATATTTTGTAATACTCAAAGCATGAAAAAGTTAGATTTTAATAGGTAAAGTATTTAATTAAACTTCTGGTATCATGGTTTGTTTTTACAAACGTTTTAAATGTATTAAAATTAATTAAATCTTGGGCTGTCACATATGAGGCATGGCGCCGCGCCGCGCGTGCCCATGTAATTAGCAGGGAGTAAGAGGTTTTAACTGCTTTCGCCACATACTTTACTTTGATTAATAATAAAACATTAAATTAGTGTCTTTGATTCGCTGTTCTCTGAAAAAGTAAGCACCGTCTTACCATCCTTCATCTGCTTCCCATCTAGAAACGGATTGTGATACGTGCTTACTACCGCGGACTCTGCGTCGATAAAATCGGAAACACTTGTCAACGTTAGCGGAATTTTCTTGTTCCCTACCCTTTCCCCCCATCTGTGCTTCATCGCTATTGGCAACTTTTGAATTAGTTGCTCAGCGAAAATGGTATTCGAAAGGTATGACGGCCGTTCCAAAGCTTCTACTGTCGCTACCAAATTGGTTACTGCGGTCGCGAAATTGACTATACTGTCCGGCTTATCGTCCTTTAGTTTTGGGAACTCGGCTACGCTGCGTACGAGCGCTTGAATCACGTGTTCAGATCGACCGAATCGTCTCTCCAAAAGTTCCATTATTTTCTCGACTTTCGTTGTCATTATTAACGACCGCACTGACTCCAATGCCTCTCATTTCAAACAGTTTCGCAATTGTGTCACATTTTCGCTCGGTTTAAACCCGCAATCAATTTTGGTTTGTTCAAAGGTACTTACAAATAGTGGCCACTCGGTTACCTGGCTACCGAAGCTGGGAAGATTCTTGCCTATCGTCTGCCTCGTGAGGTACCGGTCCAGTTTCAAATCAGCTCTGGAAGTTTCTTGGCATGGATGTGGGGAAATTGCTGATTTTGGTCGCTCAGCTGTGATTATCGGTTCCCGCGATTCCTCTTGCCTTATCGGTGCCGCTATACACGATTGTACCTTTGATTTCGCCGACTGCTCGCTGGCACGCGACAGGTTGCCCCGATCTTCATATTTGACATCTTCATCGGAGCTTGCATCTTCAAGGCTGCTTTCTTCTTCAAGATCAACCAGCTGTTGCTTGCTTCGTAATTGTATCAATTTCTTTTGTCGTTCAACTTGCTTGAGAGCCTCTGCTTCTTCGAGTCTCAAAATTTCCTCAGTTTCACGGAGTTCTATCTCTATGCGCCTTCTCTCTCGCGCGCTGGCACTCGACCTCTTGGATTTTGCACTACCTGCTTTTGAAGGGTGGGGCGGAGGAGAAAGTGAATTGAAGGTAGCTGTAGTTTTTGGCTCTAGAGTAGCTATTCTGGGCTTGGATGCATTCGGCGCCTTTCGCTCACCATCGGCTTTCTTCAAGGTTTTCTTCTCTCCGGCCACGAAGCCCTCAGGCTGGCTTCTTGCCCTGTTGCTTCTTCGGATCCCCCTCGCTTCATTTTCTGAGGTGAGGATGGTTTTGAAGTCAGCCTCTTCCCTCTCCACTGGACCCTCTTACTCCGATTCTGGGTTGGCATCGCCATTTGTACTATCCATCCTAAATTCTTTATCGGCGTCCTTTTGAGCGTCACTTTTCTCACCCATGATTTCCATTCTTTTGCCGATAAATTAGGGCTTTTTCACTGCACTTATAACTGTCTATATCACCCACAGTTTTGTCTCGTCACTAGTTCAAGTGACTTTTCACTCACAGTTTTGATTTCACTTTTTCAAATCACAATAAATTAACTTGCGAGCCACCGTAGGATCCACCGCGATATAATTCCGGCTCGAAGGACCAATTTTATTTCAGGATCACAAGTTAATGAACGTTCGTAAACACACTTAATTAACAGAAAAACATGATTTATTCACTAAAAAAGAAACTTTTTGTTGCACAGTTAAAAGGAATATGAAAGTTGAAAACGAAACAGGTAATTGACTTAAAATATACGGTAAAGTCAATAGTATAATTAAAAAAAAAACAGTCACTCGAACAATTCAAAAGGGACGCTCTGTCGATTTTCAAAGTCATTGACGTGGGCGGTCGATGCTCTTGTCAATCACGAACTGACTCTTAGGAGAGCCCCTTCAGTGACGGATCGTCAAGCGTATTTGCCCTGCTTACAAATTGCGTTCGCGACAACTTCATCTAGATGCTTGACTTCTGAAAGCCGAAGTAAAAAAAGAAGAATTTAAACAATTTTATTAAGAGCCATTCGACAAGAAAATGCACGCAAATTTTCACAGGAATGTGGCAGAACAGTACTTGTCGAAGGAGCGAACTTTTGCTTTTCTCAAATCATCACGGCTTAATTCAGGTACAGAGGGTTTTATTTTCGCATGCCGGGACAGTGTGATTTCCACCTTAGCATACCGTGACCGCATTTTATGTCAAGAAGTTTCAAGCGATAGGTGCAGGGCTTGTCATACACACGCTGAGTACCTAGAACACATACTATCGAGGTGTCCCACCCACGCAGGAACGACCCATATCTACAGACATAATGCTGCCCTAAGAGTGCCTTATTACCATCAATTGTCCAAAACGAGAAGTGCCAAATTTTCTGGAACTACGATTTTCGGACAGCAGTCACCGTTGCCCACTCGAGGCCGGACATTGTTTTTGAGACTTCGAGAAACAAACTATATTCCTGATCGAATTCTCGGCTCCTTCCAAATACAACATCACTGCCAAGGAGAAAGAAAGGGAAGAAAGGTATCAAGATCCAAAAAGGGAGCTACAACGTCTGTACCCAAAGTATTCGGTACAATTAATTGTCCTTGTGATATGTGCTTTCGGAGGTACGAAACTGTCACTGGTTCGTAACCTTATGGCCATACCCGCGTGCCAAAAATATACCACGGCACTTGCGAGATAAATACAGAATGCTGTCATCCTTGGGTCACTTCGTGTCCTCAAAAAACACGAGGGTTTCGCCAGCCTGTCGTTGTGATTTTGTCATGTTCTGTGACCACCCATCTCACGTTTGTGAGACGTGGCCATGAGTGGGACTTACCGCGGTCCTACTGGGAGCCGGTGTCATTTTTAGATGGCAGTTGCTCCCAGTGGGACCCTGCGATTGTTGTTAACCTTATTTTTTTAATTATATATATATATACTTTTTCCTGACGAAAATGTGAAATTACTCAAATCTGCAGCTAAAAATAATTTTTTATGTACATTTTCTGAAAAATACTAAAAATGTCTATTTTTATATTATGTTTCGAATACTCAAAATTGGACTAATAAATAATGTGACATAAGTGTTTTCCCATTAACAAATAAAGTAAATAAACTAATTATAATAAATATGTAATTGAGTAGAATAATTAAATTATATAAATACGAGAAAAGCCCATATGTCGTCAGGACGTAAGCGAATCAAAAGAGGGCCTCGAGGTCCAGTGAGATTCAAAAGAGGACGTGCAGGGCTAAGCAGGAATGAAGGAGGACTTAAATGAAATCATGCAGGGCTAAAGTAGGGCCAAAATTTCGACTCGGGCCTGTCCAATTTCTGTCCCATGGACAAAAGATCTGCTCTCTCCTATGCTCACGAAACGCGTACTTACACTTACTTACAGCCACATGTACTCATGAACATACACATACTCAAGCATACATATCATATAAGCATACGCCTCATAAGTGTGTAAAAAAGACGCTACACTTGAGCGGTTGAAACAGCATTTAAAATTACTCCAGATAAAATTGTACTGCTAAAATCATCATGTAGGTGTAAATAATAATCAAAATTACTATAAAGAACACATTCACACGCATTTGTGGGCCGAGATAACAGATCGGCCTTTTTTTTTCTTCTTCGCATCTTTATTAAAAGAATTCAATGATATATTAATGATACAGCGACAACTGTGACTTGCATATCCGATCGCATTACTTCACAATTTAATGGCGAGCTCGTATCTACTTATTAATACTCCAGCGCAAACGAAGAGTCTATAGACCCGCCAGAGTTAAGGATCTGACACTTGTTATCGGTTAATGGGTAAGGGGTCACCCGTCACTGTACAAAACTTTAGCATCTTCCGACTCCCACTTTGAAATTTTACTTTAGATTATATTGGCTCTTTTACTGGTTAGTAAAGATGATGGAGGCATCATGTTTGTGACATCTACAATTTTTTTTAAACTTTGACAATTAATCCTCTCAACAGAATGTTGATCTATCTTTCGACAGAAAAGCTATGAAATGTGCCCTCATGCTCATAATTGAGCAGATAAAATCACTACTTAGAATATACTAATATCTTTTTTTTTCTTTAAGTATGGAGAATACTGCTGGGTTAAATTATATGCGTGAAAAAAATTAACATCAAGAATCTAATAACCTTCTACTTTGACATTTTATATAAAATTGTAAAGAGAAAAGTACGATGAAAATGAAAATAATTACATACTTCTAGGATTTTCGTATGCGTATAAATAATAATGAGGAAGGTGCAGCGTTTATCAGCCACTAAAGCTAGCGCAAAGACTATGTGAAGTGTGGCATTTATCTTTTATACAAATTAATGGTCCAGCTGTACCGATCGAAGACAAATACGCTGAAAAAAATCATCTTGCGATAAAATCTCTAAACGGTGAAAAGAACCAGTATTACTAATAACAGCCCACAGCGATCCCCGTAATAAAGGCCCAACATAAATCCAGGTTGAAAATTCAGTAGTCCGCCGGAGTTCACCACCGGCGCAGTACTGCCCCAGTATTGGTCACTAGTAGATATAAATATGGTTGTAAGAAAGTTTAAAACACGTAAAAAGCAAAACGTTACACGGATGTTTAAGAAAAATTGTTATTAAGAAAATTGTCGCAGTACGCGATAAGATTTTTAAAGTCCGTAAATACAAATTTTAAATGCTCATTAAAAATGACGTTTTATTTCATTTTATCAACAGTTGTAAAGTGGTCTAAACACGAGAAAACAATATATTACGCGAAGAGAAATTATAATCGACTTAAATTATTTATTCAAAAAAAATTTTTATTTATATTCCCGTTAACAGTTCATTTATTATAGATCTATATGATGTCGTATAATGATAGCAATTTAAAAAGAAGAAAGAGTTAAAAAATTGATGTTTTAACTTTATTGAGCTGTAGCTTATGAGGATGGTTTTTTCTTTTACTTTCGATTCTGCAGGTATAGAGTAACGGTTAAGTCTACCGACTGCTAGGCGACAGTTTCAGGTATAGATGTAGGTTCGAGACCCCGTAACGTTAGAAATTTTATTTGTAGTATAATTCCTAATAATTATCATTCTTAAAATTAACTCCGGAATTTTCGTGCAGTACCGCGCCAGTACCGCACGCCATTACTGCAGAGAATTACCAGTCAGTACTGGCCCAGTACAGATGCCCAGTACTGAGACGTTTAATTCCATCTTGTTAGTGCTCATACAGGAATTGTTCGAAAAATGATCATGAATGATCATGTTAATTATGTATAACAGTATAACACGCACTGAAATTGAATCCATTTCTGTGGTATTCGAAATAGTTTTGCATGATTAGGAAAATGAGGGCGAGTGTTTTAGCGAATAGGTGATTATTTGTAGATCTATTACTAATGTTTTCACAGATTTTGTAAGAAAACATATTATTGCAAACATTATTTGTTAACTAAGACATATTTGATGATAACTAATTTGTTATTAAATATCATGAACCATTTTTTGGAATCAGGTCAACATTATTTGTTAGAACAATCATTAAGTGTGCAGCAAAACAAATTTGAGCCATTTTCATCGATATTTGTATGAAATACGCATATTTATTTATAACAATGCATGTGGGACGCGTGATTTTTCGAAAATAAGCAATTGCGTTGAGCGAACTCTAAATATTAATCGATCACGCTCAAATTTTTTATCATCATGGTCTTTGATAATCCGAGTGGTCTCGTATGAAATTCAAAAAAAATTTGTTTGTATCACCTTAGAGGTGACACATTGGGCTTTAAATTAGAATAAAATTTCTAAGATAATATATTTTAATGTGCCTCATTTTAGAAATTTTCATAAATACTTTTTGTGTTAAATGAGAGAAAACTTTTGTAATTATTCATATAATTTTAAAAACAAATTCTGTACCTCACACCATTTTGTGCAGTGTAGCATGGTAATTTTTGTTCTGGTAAATAAGTAGGCTGGCCCTCCCTTACTCCCTAGAGTTTCTTACCAAAAAGTACCTCATGCCATGGGCATGGCAATTTTCTCGGTGGATCTATGGTAAGTAAGAGATGCGATCTTATATACAATATTATACCTGCATTTTCAAGAGTTTTATACTATGGGCATGGTTGTTATTCCATTACAAGTTTAGCAGGTATTTGAATAAAAAGCTTTATGAATCAAAAAGTGTTTTAAAATTTGTTATTCATCTAACAATAAAGATATGTTTTCATTTATGCATTGATTAAATGAATTTGCTTCGTCGACGGTATTTTCCGTTACCCTTCTTCATTTCTTTATGGGCTCTTCATATTTAATTTGTGTCGTGCTCAATAATTTTGGTAAAAGAAAGAGGACCGCAGCGTACTGAATCTCTGTAAAGTCAAAAATTATTGTTAAAAATATCTAATACGATTTTATTGCATATTTCTCAATTAAATTCAAGTACTTCGATTACATGTTTTAAGTTTTAAAATATTTCACCAAAAAGAAAGTAAATTATTATATTTAGTTTTTTATTACTGTGAATATAAACTTATTGTTATTATTAAACGTGCACTCCAAGAATTTAAATTTCAGCTTTCATTTTCAAGCATTTTTTATTAATTAATTTTTGCGTTTACCGGTCTAACTTTCTTAAATATTAGCAATTTAGCAAATTTGTTTATTTTGACACGATTAATCGATTGTCGTGTTCAAAAGACTTCTATGAACAACAGCAGTTATGATATACATATATGTCGTTAACACTTCTTAGCCACACGTTTCATTATATGAGAAGTCTAGACATTTCATGAAGCGGTACCCAGCTATAAAATTCTGTAGTCCGTCGGAGTTCACCACCGGCGCAGTACTGGCCCAGTACTATTCACCCGTACAGATAATCGGCAATTCGTCCGGTACTGACTGACGGCTGGCTCCATGATATCAGGGCATTATTATTTGGGTTAAGACTACCGACTGCTAGGCGATAGATTTAGGTATAGATGTAGGTTCGAAATCCCGTAGTGTTATGAATTTTATTTGTAATATAATGTTTAAAAATGTAATATATTTGTTCAGTCTAAGCAGGACCATTATTATTTATAGACAAAATACTCGCAATCTTTTAATACTTATTTTTTAAATACCATTTTTGTCATATCTTTGGAGTATATTAATATTGGGTGTTAAAATTAACCAAAAAGTGTGAATGGAATTTACATTTTTGTATTTTCAAATAATATTTAGACAATATGCAGTCGCATTATCATGAATAGATAAAGTAGATGCGTCCTAAGAACAATTGAATTATTTTTTATCATTATTAAAATTAATTCCGTAATTTTCGTACGCCAGCTGTTTGCCAGTACAGAGCCAGTACTAGTGTGCAGTACCGCGCCAGTACCGCACGCTAGTACTACGGAGCATTACCAGCCAGTACTGGCACAGTATAGGTACTCAGTAATGGGACTCCGGCAATTTGCACTGGGCCAGTACTGCGTCAGTGGTGTATTTCCACCTGGGTAGTTAAATCTGTAGTACTCGATAATCACACTATATCTAGGATTTCTAGGTATTCTATGAAGTGCTGAATCCGAGGCTCAATTATCTTCATACAGAAGCGTCATATATCCTAACTATTCCAGTCATTTCATGAAACACGAAAAAAAGTGGATACTCAGATTCACTTTCATGCATTGTTAACTTGAAGTTTACTTATTCGCATTGTACAAGAAACAATTTGAATAGTTTTTTATATTGTGCAGCCCTCTCCAAAAAATTTTGTTGTTTGAAGTTTGTTTGACATTTGAAATTAGAAAATAGAATTTGAAATTAAAAAAGAAGGCGGATTTATAACTCGCTAATATATATTTTATCTTTTTCCATAATATTATTCAAAATAATAATTATTAATAAACATAGAGAATAACGTCTACCTTATACTTCAATACTGTTTTTTTGTTTGGTACATAATTTTCAGAATTCAAAAATATTCTGAAGAATTATAAAAAAATACTTTCTTCTTATTATTTCTACCATGGAATTTTCCGCTTATGATATTTTTAATATCTTATAATACTAAAAGTGATTACGGTCATACTTGATTGAGCCACCCAGGTTTAAATCTTGTATTATATCGGAGATTTTTTTTTAGTAGTATAACGCATTTTTAACCTACATTTTGATCAAAACAGGGCACGGTGAGCCTGAACCAATTTTAACCTAAAAAGGATATTACAACAATTTTTTTGTGGAATATTATTCATAAATGGTATGCGCATGTTTTGCGCAAAAAAATAATAATCGTGTGAGCGCTTTTTTCAAAATTTCAAAATTTGTTTATGAGCAAAAAATAAAATAAAAAAAAAACTTTTTTTCACCCATGGATTGTTAAGAACTAAATATAGAGTCAAAATAGTTTACAAATTTTTTTGCAAAATTGAAACTGTTAAATCTACAAAGCGTTATATATTCTTATTGCAGAAGATTATTAAAAAATTATATTACTGGTATTGTTTGCCGCAAAAGTACCCTTCGGAATGACGAAGTGCGAGAGATAGTGGCAACAATGTGAGGCGAAACAGGACCTGGCTCATGGTGTCGCCCTGAAAGGAACCTCTCTGAAAGTTGACGTTGTTAGTTGTCACACGATATTTTCCAGATGAGATGGTGAATTCAGTAGTAGTTAATCACAAACTGAATACGGGACGCGTACTTTCTAGCCCAGCTTATCTTTGTGGTGAGTTGATGCATTCGTCTTTTGGTCTTCTGCTCAGCCGTTGGTGTTGTTATACGGTTTGCATCCGCCAGTGCTCTCGCTGCATTATACACGTCACAATTGATAGACCAAAGGTCAGATCCAGTTAAGCCAGATTTTCGGGCTTGAGAGAAACCTGAATGTTGATGTTTCTCCTGATTCTGAAGCATCGCTCTTCCTCTATTGGATGCCTGCTCGCGGTTGGTCTCAGTATAGCCTCTCTTTTTCTGTAGCAGGCTTATTCTGGCTGCGATAGAGTAGGCGCTTCGCTTAGAAAGTCTCTAAACCGGAGGTTTTCGGCATGGTTTTCCAGACGTTGATGTGAAAAGTGCGAGAGCTCTGGACGTTTCTCGCACTACAGAGCATGCAGTCGTGCCATGTAACCTTCTCATCCAAGGGCCATACTGGTATCGTAGCATTCTAGCAGATCGTGACTGAGACGATCCATCCACCTAAAAGTCCCGAGAATCCTCCGGGCCATCGCATGGACTTCGTCTTGATTGGCTCTCCCAACTCTAGGGTAATCGGCATTGTTATCCGACCCATTGTCGGGAGCCCTGCGCGTTCGATTGTTTTGAACCGCACTTACTACAACTATGTTTGTGTTATCATTGTTGTGCCCACAAGAAGCTAGGGAAAAGGGTTCGTCCATCCTTGTAGAGCCCTGCATGCAGGGATAAGGCTGCATACTCTGAGAAGTCGTCCGGTATCCCAGAGTTACCGTAAAAGACACCTCACGCAGGTGCCATTCAGCTTTCGGCACGGTTTTCACGCCTCCGCTTGGGAGTTAATTCCTTCGGGACCGCCCCTGGACAATTGCCCGCGACTGCTGATTAATTAGTGTAATCATATTCAGCAGAATCTCTTGGTACAGGGACCCTCTATCCGCAACCCGAGGATGCGTTCGGTGGATTTGGCATAGGCCCTTCGGGTTGACTCCCGAGGAATCGCAACCGAAAACGAATGGCTCTCCGGCGGAGAATCGAACCCTGGTCTCCCGCGTGACAGGCACCAGCAGTCCCGCAGGCAGCCACCACTAGAAAGCGCAGGTCGCTTTTATGGTAAGTAAGCTGATTCGTAACGACTTTAAGGAGGCGAACGAGTAGTGGATCAATACCAGCGGGTAATCGGCCTATCGGCCGTTCGAGTGGTTCCTCGATTCGATCGACTTCTCAACAGTCTTGCTGTTCAAGAAAACCGCTACATATAATCGTCGAGGCACCTCGGCTCTAAAAAACTTGACCGTATTTTATTTGGGTCGGCCATCTTGGCTCCAAGCATTGTTATATTCTTTGCATTTTCTGAGTACGCTATCTCAGCTCCAGCCACTGATTTATATGTGTTTTTCTGGGAACGGCATCTCGGCTCCAGGCATTGATATCTGATTTGCATTATTGTACTCGCAATTAATTAATTTTAAATGTTTCCTCCAACTGAGTTCTATTTCGCCATCCAGGCATAGAACCTGTCTCCCATCTTGGGCAAAAGGGACGTACGATATTCAGGCTGTCTTCTTGCAAGTTCCTCTCGGTGAACGCTACCAGGCTGTCGGGTTTGAACCTTTTTTCCTGACTTACGCCATCCAGGCTTCCAAAATTGATTATTTAACCTCTCTCGCGATTTACGTTATTCGAGTTACCGTATTTCCATAATATTCAAATAATAAGACTGATATAATTACATTAAATTCTATATTTGTAGAAGTTAACGAGACTGTTGCGTAAATTTAAGGTTATTGAAGACTGACGCGTGAGACTGTTATTATTAATGACTGATAGCCGTTAATAAATTCTTTGATTATCGTAAAATTATATTCTGGTCACACTACTTATGTATTATTATACCAAATATAAATGGTACCCGACGCTGTAAACAATTTTATGTATAAATAAAACAAAATTGTTGATAAGAATTGTCTGATTTAATATGTGTTTGCATGTCCTGGGTCATTAATTTATAGAATTATCTAAGTATAAAATTTTCAATTGAATCATAAACTCTTACAAACTATTTTTTATTTATATATGATTCATGTAAATGACTGTTGCGTTTTCAATAAAGTGAGATGATCATATAATAAAATCCTAGAATAAAAAAATTTCATCTGAAAACAATTTTTCAACTCTCAATTTTCAATAATACAAACACATTCTTACATATTTACTGTTTAAATACTTAAATTCAAATCATTTTAAAGCAATACATATACATGACTGATGTTATATTTACTGTGAGAGTTGATACTGCTCAGCTAAATATTTTGTCCAAGCTCGTTAACAAATATTACATATATTTTGTAAGGAATCAATTGAAAAAATTTAATCAAACATTTTCAAACCTACCTATCAGTATCTAATATTTATAACAAAATTAGCGATAAAACTCAGCGCGACACATATATTTCTTAGCTGCCCACGTTATTCTTAGAGAGATTGTCAGAAATATCTAAGCGGTTCCGTACCTCAGTTGACTAATGCGTGCGCTAGATTTACGTTTTAGGACAGGTTTTAGGTAGTTAGGTAGGTTTCGATTCCCTAGAGGGGGCGATTTTTCAAAACCTCCGAGTTTGCGATTATATGTTTAAGTCACTGTGCGTGCAAATGTGTAATAATAATAGCAAATTAAGTGCAGTAATAATATATAAAATAATTTTGTTCTTTTCAAGTCGATTGACATTTTACATCATTTTTGTTGTCGAAAATTTCGAGTACATCTATTTATAAATCGTGTATGGCATGCGTACAGTGCATGCACATATACATACATATATGCTTATACAATGTGAATTCGGCAAAGTTATTATTCACAAAAGTAAGGCTTACTACACGAATAGTAACTCTTCCTCTTGCTGTGTGGATGGTTACTAAGTGGTGCAGTGCATCCTACTATTTGAAATTGTTCATCCTACTTTGGAATCATTCACAAAATACGTTATAAGTTAAGGAGTGGGGGGTATCTTTCAAAGTATCATTCTTTATGTTGAGTACAATGGAAAAATATCACGCCGTTGGGGGGGGGGGTGCTTAAAGTTCCTGACAAATGTATCACGTATTTTCTGAATGGCCCCTTTTTAAAAAAGTCAGTGTAACTTACCTGAACGCAAATAGTAATTTTAACAAAATTCACCGACGAAAAGCTGCGCTTCAATTGAGGATAGCTAGAGCTACTGGTTTATAGAGTTCTTCAAACGATACCAGTACCAGTCACTGTTTCAATTAGTAAATATTTAACTAATTTTGGCAAAATTGTACTGATTGTCGAAAAAGTTTAAAAAATAGGTTATGTTATTGGACTAAAAACTTAGTTGCATTTTTTAAATTAATCTTTTGGTACAATTTTAGACTGAAAAATATTCTTTAAATTTGACTAAAAATTAGTTGAGCTAAAGCCTGCAGACTCAAATTTTATTCCACATATTAGAAAACTTTGACAATCACATCTCATTTTAATATTTTAAAAATTAATCAGGACGAAGTAAATTTACAATTGCATCCGTTGAGAAAAGGAGTGGTAAAAACGTGATTTTTGCAATGCAGATCAAAGTACAGCTTAGACGCTTTTATCAAACGTACTCAACTTTTTTTTCAGAAGATGCCATCATATTCTAAAATAGTTTTCATGAATTTAAAAAACATTGATTTATAATACATTTATTTTTTATTTTTTAGTCTTCTTTAACGATTTATAATGTGCAGACTCACCTGCAGCCGAAACAAATTGATCGATTTTGAAGAAAAATTGCATCGATATAATAAATAAGGTGTGCATTAGGGTAGCGCAAAAAAACTTAATATTTTTTTTAATAACGCACTCCCTCAACTTGTTCCATTTGGTAAGCAAATAGGTTCATTTTTTTTTCTTTTTAAAATATTTTAAAACCCTGATCCTGGGGCTTGAAACAGTCCCAGAGTAATTAAAATGATTAATTGATTTTAATTTTCGTAAATATAATAATTGTTTGCCAGGGAATAGAACTGATGGTGTCATAAGTGACAAAAAAAGTTTCACCCGATTAGAACAAAAATATTACCCTTAGCCTTTAAAAATTGTCCCTTATATATGTTAAAATATGATGTTTTGAATATTGAGATTTTTCATGCTATTCTTTGGATTTGTTAGTACTTAAATGACTTAACAAGATACATACATGAATATAATATTTTAATCTCTATAAAGGATATCTTTTTACGCTTATGGGTAGTATTTTTGGTCTAATTGAATCAAACGTTTTTTCTGAACGTATGGTACTATCAGTTGTATTCACTAACAACGGAAAATATTTTTTCCATGCTCATCGGCTTTCGGTAAAATTAGTCACGGACATAGATAAAATCTTCAGGAGAGAATTATTTCCATAAAACAGTGGGTAACAGGAACAGTCATCTATTCGGCGTCATACCTATGATGTCTTTCAAAATAAATGTTTGGTTTCGGTAGACATTCTACGAGACATATGCTTATAGAATACAAATTAAATCTATTCAAAAACGCCACGTGTGAAAAAATTCCGCCAAGTGCATGAACTTTAGTATTTTATTTATTAATTTTCAAGGTAATAAAATGAGACAGGATAGAATTTCGTTAAAGGTTCAATAATTAAATAGTAATGAAATTGTAATTTTTTTCCAAAATTTGTCCCTTATTAGACGCGGCTTGGGTCCGAGCTGCTAAGTCTTGAGTTATTAATGTAAAATAACATTATAAACAGGGTTGTCGAGCGTCAGACAATTGAATTCCCAAATAGCAAGGAAAACTTTTAAATTTGACTACAAAGCAAGAGACTACGCAAACAGTGAGGATTCATTGGGTAGACCCAATAATGAATTCAAACAGAAAATTAGGCAGGACCCTATCTTGGTAGCAATCCAGTCTTTGTCTGTTGTGTCACTTAATTCGTGATTGGTTTGTCAAAAAAAGAATAATGAATATAATAATAAATAGACCTCTAATAATGAATAATAATAATGACTCGTAATGACTTCTGTCATCTCCAAATCTTAAAGCCGCTGTTTAAGCATAGCATCGGCAAAAGACCACCTGCAAACTATACCATGCTCCTAATTTTGTATCTAAAACATCATCGCAAATGATTTCATACATCCTATTAATTCAAATATCTATATTCTACTCGCATCAGTCACTTGACTTAGTCCGTGGCTATGATGGAAGAAGAGCATCATCCTTCAGCGAACATACCACCCGTTCCAGCAAGACCACCTTCACAGATAGCCGATAACGTCAACATGAGGAGCAGGAGATCTATCCACCAAAAAGTCTTTCTCAGGATGAACAAATTATCTGAAGCTAATAATGCTCTCCCCGATTTGTTTCCCGAAGATGTGAATCTCTGGAATCTAAACTGTGTGGTTTACAATATGGTGATGTCCCTGCTTAGCGACAATAGGAGTAGCGATACTTCAGTACGCCTCAGTAAGACTTGCGAGCGTATTGCACAGCTTCAGTTCAAAATTGAAACGGCGAGACGGCACGCATCAAATATTCAGTGCGTGATTATCTACATAAAATCAAATGAAAAATTCACTCCAAAAGTTAGGGCATTTGCTCGAAACTTGAGGAAAGCAGATCACACGCTGAACAAGTGTAAACTGTTGACCATCAAGCAGCACTGAACGAAAAAAATAAGATCTCTTTCAACAGCAAAACAGCGCCTTGAACAGCGAGTAAAATGCATTCAGGAAAATTCCACCTTTTCAACTCATCGTTCCCGTCGGTTCAATGAAACATCACGTGCCGTTAAAAATCCGCTTACCCGAGAAGAAATTCAAGTCTTCTGGAAGAAAGTGTATTGAGATGCCTATCAGCTGAATGAGGACGCTTCAGATATATCACTCTTTCGTGACTTTTGCCAAAGGCAAAGGTTACAGGCTCCAGAGGAAGAGTACCCACTAATTACTGCTGAAGAAGTGGAGAAAGTTATCGTTATAACTGGAAACTTTTTAGCGCTAGGGCCAGATTAAATCAACAACTTTTGGTGGAAGAAATTCACTTCTACACACCAACATCCAGCTCGTATATTTACTACTTTCTTAAGTGGAGAACAACCCATCCCGTAGTGGATAGTGAAAGGAGACACGGTATTGATCCCTAAGACCGGAGATTTATCAAGTCCACTGAACTACAGGCCAATAGCTTACTCAAACATAGCTACAAGCTATTGACTGGCATCCTGAAATCGAGAATATTAACATCTATCGAGCCGGTATGGAGTGCAATAGTTGAACAACGTGGATGCAAGAGTGGGCTGGTAGGTTTCAGGGAGAACCTGTTATTAGACAGTTGTGTTACCCAAGACACAATTAGGTATAGACGTAATCTGTTCGTGGCTTAAATTGATTACCATAAGGCATTCGATAACACGAACCATGAGCTACTTATTAGGCTCCTTGAGTGCCTGGAGGTGTATCCAAAAATAGTAAGATGCATAAAAGAGATTATGCTCTTGTGGCGGACAAGATTTATCTTAACATCTGATATACCACCTTTTATAGATGGACGACCTTAAACTCTCTGTTTCCTCGAAAGAGGATCTGTGGATCCTTGTGGAGGCAGTGAATAGGTAGTCTAAAGCGATTGGCATGAGCTTTGGACTTGACAAGTGTGCCTGCGTCCACCAACATCAAAGAAGACTAGAAACTACACCATCCCGTGACGATCAGGATGTTCAACTCATAGGCGGAAATACCCTTCAACATCTTGGTAGTCGGGAATCCCTGTATGTAAGTATAAATATCATGTGCTTCCAAAAACTGTGCCAGCTCCTGAATACGAATTTGCCAATTTTTAGCTTGAGTCTCATCCGTACCCACGGTGTTTCTTAGGTACTTAAAAGCTGTTGAACGCTCTGTCGCTGTGGACCTTACTTCACTCAAACAATTTTCTGAATCTGTGAAAGTTATAAGCCCTCGCTTCGCTCGGGCAGCAAATTCACACTCGTCAAAATAGCCTTCTTTACGCCCTCGATACACAATATACTATTCATTTCAAATCAAAAACAGTTTAATTCAAAGAAAAAGGCGATTTTTCACTAAAATGCATGAATTTTGAAGCCAAAAAGATGAATTATCTACAAAACAGTTGAATATTGAACTGTAAAATATGAATAAAAAAAAAAGTTAATTTTAAACCGAACGGTTGAATTGTATACTAACCTGTTTAATTGTTAACCAAATAGTTGAATTTTCTACCAAAGTAGTTAAATTTTTACACAAAAATATGATTTTTAATAAAAAAAGTTAATTTTTAACCAAATAGTTGAGTTTTATACCAACCTGTTTAGTTGTTAACTAAATAGTTAAATTTTGTACTAAAATTGTTGAATTTTCGAACAAAAAAATGAATTTTGAATAAAAAAGATAATTTACAATTAAATAGTTAAATTTTCAACTGAACTTATGGATCTGTAACCAAAAAGTGAATTTTTTAGAAAATCGAAAACAGTTGAATTCAACCAAAAATGACCATTTTTCAACAAAATAGCTCAATCCTCAACCAAAACAGATCAATTTTTAACCAAGCAGTTGAATTTTTAACGGCCTCTATTTATTGAGAGCTTAAAAAACTAAGACTTAAGACTCCATCTTTCAAAGTTCAAAATTAAACAATTTTAAATTTAATGCGTACACCAAATAAAATAGTTAAAATTTGGAAGTAATTCTGGAAAACAGTTGACTAGTTTTTAGTAGTTTTAAGCTTTTTAATAACTGTTAGCATAAATAGTGCGTATTAAAAATATTATATGAATCTTAGCTATTACACCATGTAGCTTGAATAATGAATTTTCCACTAAAAGCATACTTTATCAACTTTATTTCCTCTAAACGTCCGGAGAATAATGAAATTTCCCTGCGGGAAATAGGGTGGAGCGTTCCTGAAATCATCCTCCAAACATCTGATTTTCTTAGTTTCCAAGGGAAGAAACAACTTGGAAAGAATTAAAATATAATAAAAATTAAATTAATCAAAATATTATTAAAATATTATGATTAATATAATAAGAATAAAAATATTGTTAAATTAAGTAAAATATAGCCACAGAAATAGTCATACAAAATTAGGTGAAATAAAGGCAAATAAATAAACAGAATGTAAAAGGAAACAGAGAAAATCGTGCATTTTTCAATTTTTTTTCTTAGCTGTACAATATTATCAATTTCGAAATGTTAAATCAAAATTTTAATCATCGTTTCATACACCCTAAAATGATAAAAAAAACATTTCACAATTGTTGATATCATTAAAATTTTAAGAAATCTGTTTACCATAAAAAATAAAGGGAAAGTTTTGAATATAATTTTAAACTTGAAATTATAATTTAAAATTGTAGAACTTTGCATGCATCTAGTTTTTAAACGGTTAAGTTGCAAAATTTTGAAAATTTAAGTTAGACAGTGTTTAAAAATCAACGATTTTCGTGGCAGAGACAATTAATTATTATTAAACCTTGTCAAATTGAAACTTTTAGCTTCAAACACTTTAATTTGATATTTAATATTTTCAGGATTTTAAACTAAAAGTAATCCTTCTTGATATATAATGATTGCAGATTTCTTTTTCTTAAATTGTTAATTCTCTACATAACATGTTGAACACTATTATATGGAATAATTGGTATTAAATGTTTCAGGTTTGTACAATTTAATTTTATAATATTCACAGTATTCACAATAATTTTTACTACTATAAGCACGGAGGACCATTTTTGTAATCTAAACAAAATACATCCCCATCAGTGCAATATAAAGTGAAACAATGTCAGAAATGTAAAACAAACTAAAAATAAAAAGAGCATACCGTGGGTTATTATTTTTAAATGCAACAGGTTAAATTCTTGAAGACAAATGAATTATTTTTGGACTACTTTAAACATTGCAATACCTGTTGCTCTTTGAAATTATATTCCAAGAGTGTGAGAAATTCCAGTCCATGTAAGAAGATCTCAGTAATAATTAGATTATACCTTGAATAATGTATTTTCCGCTCAAAAAAAAAATAGGATAGAATATTGGCTCTATTTTCTAATAACGATGACCCTTTACCTCTATGGGTAGCGACAATAATTTAATTTCTGTTTTAAAAAAATCACCTCATGTCAAGAACGTATATGTATACTATACGTACATACTTTTATTCCATTTTCAAATATTTCTTCAAATTCACGACGAGGGAGAATACATTCGTCCAAAATCTGTCGGAGTAATCCATTTTAAGCCTTATTGCGCATTACGACGCCTTTTTACGCATTAATGCGTAATTATACGTAATTCTTATTACGCATTAATACGCCTTATTACGCAGTATTATGCTTTATTATGTAATATTACACCTTATTACGCAGTATTACGCCTTAATATGCAGTATTACGCCGTAAACTTAGTTAAACTGTTACATTTTTTAAACATATTTCTAATTTAGATTTCTATTTCGACTGTACTTTTTATGGCTATTAACTTTTGACATAAACAATTCATAAATTCTTTAGGATCTCTTTCAATTTAATTTGAAAATTATTTTTCAAATGAAAGTAGGGGAAAGTGGGGTATAGTGTCAGGCTTTGAATGAAATGTTTGTTAAATTATAATTGAAATGTGATTTTGATGTCTGTATTTTTTGGTGGAAAGCTCACATTATCAGGTTACATATGCCATTACTTGAATCCGTTTTTTAACAAGGTCATTATTTGATATTTAATTAATTCGTTTGTCTCGTATTTCGATCAGCGTACCCCATACCATGGGGCATGGTGTCCGTCATATTAATACTGGTTTATTTCCTGAATATGAACGTTGTAGAATAAAAAGCGTACAATACAATAATTCTTGAAAGTATAATGTGACAACAAAAAATTACTCGAGGCATGATCAACACTAAATAAATGTTTTCTTATCAATCAAAGTGAAGTATGTCGCAAAACCTAGTTATAACCACTTAGTCCTTGAAAATTCTATTCAGCGTGTAAAGATCTGCATTTGCCTTCAACAGATATCTTGTTGACCGAAAGGTACCAAAGGCGCGAAAATTCAAAGAGACATTGCTCAATATTATTTAAAATCCTATTTGTTGAGTTATTGTTCGACACATGTGAGTAGAACCACCCTCATAAATAAAGAGAATTGCTTGAAGCGTATTAGTTATGAGCAATTATAATTAGGAATGGAAAAAACTTTCTAACAATAGGTTTTAGTGTTTTTAGGTTATAACCCCAAAGTTTACATGCTGGTCTCCTTCAAAGGAATAAAACATTACATTGAGCGGTTAAGTAAAGAGAATCCCTTCAAGTATATTGTAATGAAAATTCATAATTAAGAATGTAAATACATTTATAACCTTTATAGCAACAATTTTTATATTTGTGGGTTATAATCACGAATTTCAGATGACAATCTATTTCAAAGTAATTAAACGTGAACTTGGTACTTACCGTATTATCATTAAATATAACTTCAAATCACGTTTCAATTTTCATTATCTGTATAACTTTATTATTATCAACCTCGAATTTTCTTCGACAGAACATAAATCAATTTCCGCGTTTTTCTACATTATCGATAAAATTACCAACCTGTTATCAAGCACTTTACATCTGTTTCCGTCAAAACTGTTTTTTGTTTTCATAATAACTCTTCTGTCGCGTATTTTAAAACAAAAATTTGTTTTCATCACTATTTTTCCAAATACAGTAAGTCATTTTCTGCAAAAAGCTAATATGGAAATCCACAAATGTGGGCGTTTTTTGTAAATGACACCATGCCCCACACGGATACAATACCCCACTCTCCCCTAAAATCAAGTGAAGCATGAAGCGCAGATGGCGCTATGAGTCTTTCCAGTCTATCTTTATATGGCAAGTACAGGAAAGATGAGTGAAAAATTAATGAAATTAATAATTTTCGCAATGGCATTTGGTCGTATGTATGATAAATCCAACTGTGAAAGTTTTTTTATATTATTACTTTAAAAGCTTGCACTTAAATAACTAAAATCGGTGGAATTGGGTGTATTACACCTGGATGTAAATATAAGATTATTACAGCTGCTCCAAAAAATTTAATTTCTTTCATGTGCCAAAAGGTAGAGAAAATATGAAAGGCTGGCAATAAATCATCCAAAGAAAATTCTTTTGTAAAAACCGAACACGGCATGCGCCAGAGACATTTTTTTGAACAGGATATTTTTCGGGAGCGAAAAACTTTTTTAATGGATGGACTCACTGTTCTGGGAGTGCTAATTATAAACATGAAATATTAATTTTTACACTAATTTATTGTTGTTTGATTTTACTGCAATAATATAATTGTTGTTTATATAATAATTGGCAATAAATGTTTCCATCTTTTTGGTTTGAACTGAATCTGAACCATAAAATAATATAAGTCGTACCGCGTGGCAATGCCGGTCACACCGGTATATATATATATATATATTTATTTATTTATTTAAAGGCGCCTACGACGCGCACTGTAGGTTCTTGCGCTTCGCGCTCGATAATATACTTATCTCGTGCTCGGTCTTTGTATTTGCCTCATATTTGAGCTTAGGCCTTTTAAAATTAAAGGTCAAAGCATCGACAACTGGAATTAGGTAATTGTGAATTCTCTTTTGTTAAAGCTCCTTCGGCTTTAACTAACACATTCTTATCGCGCATCTCGTGCTTCCCACTCGATTTTGTCAAAAATGCGAACTTTTCTACATTATGCTCAACTCTGTTATATGAAATGTATAATGTACTTATACATTTGTCTTGTTTTTATAATTCAAAAAAAGTTCGGAACCTAATTAAAAAATTTGTTATTACACATTTTATTGCAATTTGGGTCGTTACATCATATATTTAATTTGCTAATTTTCAATAATATTTTTTAGGATTTTAACTTAAAATACGCATCCTAGCGTAAAGTGGTTCTAAAAAAATTTGTGGATAGAATTGAGGCGAAAAATTTATTTCAGATAAAATGTTATTGTAGCTTGTGTCCTTTTTCCAACAAGTTGATTTTTTTGAAACTATATTTTTATAACAAATTGGTAGACAATTTTTGGTTCAACAACTTTCGTCTTGTCATTTTTTCATCTCTTGTATCATTTTCCCAAAAATTTAATTTTTTTAGTTTTAATTTACTTTTTACGAATGAAAGAAAATCAGCTGGTCCTATCTCAAAATTATTAATAACAAATTTGAATGAGTTTCCACTCTTTTTTGGAAGAGCAACTTTCTCCTATACATTTTTCTCATAGCATATGTCGTTTGTGCAAAAATTTTATTTTTTTATTTTTAATATATGTTTTTACGAATAAAATAAAATCTACGCATTCTAACAAAAAGTGATGAATAATACATTTTCAGCTATTTTTTAATGACGCAACTTTTGTCTTATTATTTTTTTTCGTAGCTTATGCTGTTTTTCCAACATTTTATTTTTTTGTTTTTAATGTTGTTTCTTCTTACGAGTAAAGCAAAAACTACGCGTCCTATAGAAAAGTAGTTAATAACAGAATTGCAAATCCATTTTTGGTCCATATTTCTTGTGAATTCATATTTTTTCGTATCTTGCACAATTTGACGGCAAAATGGAATTTTTATTTCAAATTATTTTTTGTGCGATCAAAATTTGAATTTTCGATTTTTTAAGAAAATTGGAAAGTTCTCATGATAACCTTGTGGAATTTTCAAAAGCCACAAATAGAATTCGTACAACTTGAAAAAAGTGGTCTAAATCTTCTTGAAAATGCTCTAATTTTTTAACTTTTCATCCTAAATAGCTGTCTTACGAACTTGTGCTTTCTTTTTGCACCCTTAACAAGTGTGCCAAAGCACAATCCAATCCGAGTAGTCTTTCAAAAGTCATCTAGTATACAGACGACAACGACGACAGACAGACAGACACTGACGTAAAAACTATTTTTTCTGACTTAGGGGGCCTCAAAATGTCGACATTTGCTGAAATCCACGAATGTCATTTTTCACATAAAACCAATGCCTTCTCAATATGATGAGAATGTAGGGGAAAGTGGGGTATGGTGTCAGTGCGGGGCACGGTGACTCTTGTAACTAATGCTCATGTCCCTTCATTTTCATATTATTTTCTTACGTTATATAGCTTTCTTTATTACTCAAGAAGCTAATTTATGTGAAAAAATTAATATGAAAATAAAAAACACGAGCAATATTTGCAAGAGACACCATCCCCCGCACTGACACCATACATCACTTTCCCCTAATAATTAATTATTTTCAGTGCGATCAAAATTAGAATTTTCGATTTTTCAAACAAAAAAAAAATCAAAAAAGTATCATGATAATCTTGTAGGACTTTCGAAGAGGAAAGTTTTTCTTTTCATGACTTTTTTTTATTTCGTGCGGTTTTTGGCTTGAAATGTTAATTTTCGTTGCTTTTTTTTTATTTTGAAAATACTATAAGTCTGATAATTTTATTTCTATTGAAAAAAGTCATGAGGATAAATTGTTTGAATTTTTCAGTTCTACAAACAGCAGTTCATAGAATTTTTAAATTAAAAAAAAAATGCTCTTGAAAATTTGGAAAATGCTCTTCTTGGATCCTGAACCTGTGTGCCAAAGCACAATTAAATCCGATAAGTCTTTCAAAAATTATCCGGTATATAGATGATAACGGCAGTCAGACAGACAAGGACGTAAAAATTATTTTTTCTGACTTAAGGGGCCTCAAAACATAGAGATTTGAAGAAATCCGCGATAGTCAGTTTTCACGTAAAACTAATACCTTCTCATTATGATGAGAATGTAAAAATAATAAGAATATGAAAATTTAAATAAGAACTATGTATTGTCATGAAAAATATAAAACATTTCATCTTTAACTGAAACGATATCTTTATTTCAAAAATTCTTCTGTAGAAATATAAAAAATTAAATAAAAATATGTATTTTAATAAAAAAGTATGGAGCCTTTTTTTAAACTCAAACGATATCTTCATTTTAAAACATTCTTTCGTTGAAATAAAAAAAATTAATTAAACGCTGCATTTTGCTAAAAAATATCAAAAATTGTATCTTAAACTGGAACAATATCTTTATTTAAAATCACTTTTTCGTAGAAAAATAAAATAATTAAATAAGAACTATGTACTTTAGTAAAAAATATAGAACATATTATCTTGAAATCAAACAATATCATTGTTTTGAAAAATTATTTCGTAGAAATATACAAAAATTAATTAGGCAATTTATTTCAGTCACACAATCGAGCCCTTTATATTGCACTGAAACACCTTTATTTTTAAAAATTCTTTCGTGGAAATATACAAGATTAAATCAAAACTATGTATTTTCATAAAAAATATGTTATTTGTCATCTTAATCTGAAACGATATCTTTTTTTGTTTTCATTGAAAGAATAACTGATTATTGATAGTAAATTATTATTAATGTCACGATCAATTACATAATTAATTTGTGTATTCAAATGAATAATCTTTTATTGAAATTGTTCTTATTTCAATTTCCTTTCCTATTGAATCCATTCTTCACCCCAATATAACTTTATATTTCATAATAGTAATAATTTCGTTTATGAAATACAGTGTCACAATATTATGATTAAAAAATATGTTACCAGTTTTGCACTATTGCTTGAAACGTATGGTTAGGGTAGATAGGGGAAGATTTTTTTCGAGAATAGGAAAATAATAAGAGAACAAATTTTTGCAAAAAGAAATTAATACAAATACCATATTGAATTCAACATGAAATACTTTATATTCTTAAGATTTCAAGAAAGTTAAATTTCACACCAAAGGGTCGAATTGTCAACCGAACAACGTATTTTTTTAACCAAAAATGAAATCGTAAAATTTTCAGTTAAAAAAATTTAATTCAACAAAAGAAAAACGAATTTTCAACAAGTAGATTTTTGACAAAAAAGACGAATTTATAAACAAATAGTTGAATTCTCAACCAAGAAGACAAATTTTCAACAAATAAGGTTAAGTTTTTAACCAAAAAGATAAAAATTACAAGAATCAACTAAAAGTTAAATTTTTAACCAAAGACGTGAATTCAAAAACATTCAATTTTTATTGCAGTTTTCAAATTTGCAACTAAGTAGTTGAAGTTTCAACCAAAAAAGATGCATTTATAACAGAATAGTTAAATTATCAACCCAAAAGATGAATTTTCTACCATGAAAATTATGGTTGTACCAAAAAAGATGAATTTTGAAACTAATAAATCAATTTTCAACAAAATTTTTCATTCAGGTCAAAAAGTCGAATTATCTAAAAAACAGTTTAATTTTCAATTCAAAAAGATAAAGTTTCATCAAAAAAGTTAATTTTCAACCAAATAGTTCACTTTTTATGAAAATGGTTTCATTTTTACCCAAATCGTTGAATTTTTAACCAAAAATTTAAAATTTCCACCAAAAATTTATTATTCAACCTCTCAAATTGGTGACGTAGTTTATGGACAATCTCTAACAGAATTACTTCTGTAATTATAAAAGCACTCCTTGAAGAAGTTTCGCACAAATCATTTGCTTTTTTAATGAAGAATTGTATATTGAATACAAAAATTAGTTACAAGTTCCTTTACTCTTTAGTTGGAAGTCAGACTAACGGACATCCTAATTGTACAAAAAATATTCTTACAAATGTATAAAAAATGGATAGCACATTCTACTGCGTTAATCTCGTTTAAAAACTAATGTAAAATATTACTTTTGTATTATGTGTAAATATGTGCTTCTTACGTGTAAAAGTGAAATCAACCAAATTTTATTAAAAAAAAAAGATTCTCCAAATTCGAAAATGTCTTTCAGTTTCATTCAAAAACCTACATATCTTGACATGCTAATACAACCGTCACGCAATTTTCGCAAAAGAGAATTTTTTATAATTTTTTTTTTATCAGAGGTGTTTAGAGGTTCAAACCGGAACTGAAATTGTCTTCTATTTATTGAAACAAAAACTATAAGATATTTAGGTAATATTTTTGAAGTGAACCTACAACTTTTCTTATGAGAAATTATGTAAAGATTTGTAAAAGAAGCAAAATATCGTTCTAAGAGTAGTTTTTGAAAGTTTTAGTCTAGTTTTATAACGCTGGCTACCATGTTGACTTTTGAAAGGTCATGCCTAGTCATTCAAGGCCGAAAATATTCAAGTTGTCTTTTTTACTTTTAAAGGTAGTATTTTGAATAATGTTAGGGCAAATTTATCTTCAGTGATTCCCATCATGATCTTATTGTCATGATTATCGCTTTTACGTCAGTCTCGTCTTATTTTTAGACAAGTGAAAATGATTAACACTTTTGGCGTTTAAGAGCCTTGTTGTTGGGTTGAACATTTTATTTAATTTATAAACAATTGCCGAATTCGTACTTCTTGAGAAAACATCCACTTCTTCAAAAAGTATTTGTTCTCTTTCAATTCTTCATCATTTATAATAATATTAATTAAATTCTTTCAAAAAACTTTTAATCGGATATCAAGATTTCAATAAAGTTTCCAATCGCTATAAATGTAAAGAAGATAAGAAACATAAGATTTATCGTGTCCTTGGTGCTGTACAATTGTTTAAATGGATACCTGCCTTCTCACTACTTAAAAACAAGATAACAAACTTTTTCTACGTCTTATTTTTGAATTACTTTGTAATAATTTATACCTACAAAAAGTAAAACATATTTTCTAAAAAAGATTGTACATTCAAGAAAAATATAATATCTTTCTTCATTCCTTAAGTAAAATGTATATTATACACATTAGGGAATTCAGTTTCATACCAGAAATTTTCTTACTGATAATGAAAATTATGTTATTTGCGCCTCGTTTTTATGCTTTAGAAACTTAATTGAGGGTTTCTAGGATTATTTAGTTAATATAAAGACTCTTTTAAATGCTTCAATTAAAAGAAATCATCCCTTTAGTCGACAAATGATACCCACTTAGTACAGTTTCTTATCAGCAATTAAATTCTCAATTTTAGGGTGGCCTCTAAGAACAAAAACAAGTTGCTGGAGGTTTACCGGTTACCAAAAATGTTCCCAATTCATGAAAATCCAAAAATTAAAATATCTTGACCGAGAAAATATTCAATTCAAATATTGAATACCTAACTATATAATCAAATTATACAAAACATAAGAATTCTTCTAAATTTAAATTATCTAACTCAAAAATTATATAATTTTACTTCCTCCTAGAGGACGGTTTGTAATGGTAACCGTTTCCAAAATTTTTCAATTCATTTAATTAAACCTTCCTCAATTTGAAAATGCCTAATACAATGTTCTAAGCAATTGTCCGGATTTCTGTGTGTGTGTGAGTATGTGCGGATGTGTGTTTGTGTGGATAGAAAAGATGTGTTGATTCGATACGAATCGATTGAATTATAATATTGATACATATTATAGAACATTAATGAAACTATGGTAATATTAATTTTTTCATTTTGAACATAACTCTTAACTTGAATCAACTTGGCATAAAGCTGGGAAAGGGAGAGGGTGCGACAGACTTTCCTCCTTCCCTTTTTCAGATCGAAAAATTACCATTTAAAATACAAAATTTGATTTGTCTGATTTTTCATTGTATTCAAAAAATTTTTTGTATTGTTTTGTAATTTTGTGTTTTCTGTAAATTTCTATTCTCAATTTCATCAAAATGAAAGCTTTAGTTTATATACTACTTAACAAATCACAAATGCTTCATCTATGAGGAAGCAAATACATTTGTTAATGGAAAGCAAAGTGTTCGTGAAATGAGTACCATACAAATCTAAATACAAATAAAGTGGAAACTTTTTTCGAGCGGAAACATAGAAGCTTCAATATGGACAAAATAAATGAATGGATTTGAAGATTAATATGTATAGTGTTTTTTAATCTTTCAAATATTATTACATTTTTATAATTTTCCAGTAATGCAGAAAAAAGTGAAGTTAAAAAAACCCCTGACTCAGTAATTGATTTCATTACCTCTTTACTGCCTATCTTAATAAAATAAACATTTTAATGTCACTCTTTATTATAAATTTTTTGTAGGGCAATTTTAAATAAGAAATAAATAAACATTGAGATAAAAAAAAACTAAAATAATGGATATATATTATAATAATATATAGTTACCAATAAAATTAACCAGGACCGATAAAGCGAAGACGTGAGTACCAACAACCCTCATTTTTTTACTACAAGAATCTGATGCAAAGGAAATTCGAGATTCTGGTGTAACTAATAAATATGTTAGAAAATATTTCAGTATTTATATATACTACTCGCTATCTCATTTGTCCTTCTAAATTACTACACTATTTGTAAGATGGTTTAATATGTTTTTGTCGAATTGAAAGGCATAAATCAGTACAGAATTACAACATGTATACAATTAAAATTAAATAAAAATGACGAACGCTGCGATACGTTATCTATTATATTTACTTCGTTAATCGCAGAAAATACTTGATTGCATTTATCTTTAACATCCATAAATTAGTAAACCTATTTGCGCCAAGTCATTTATGTTACGGTGAAAAACTACGAGCATTGATAACCTGGTGGAATACATATTATAGTATTTTAATTTTTGAAAAATACAAATTTAAGGATGAAAAATTATTTCACCTTCAAAATGATTTACTATTCACTGAGGAATGAACCCTTAATTTAATCAAACAACACCTTTTTTGGTTTATAAAATTAAGGAGTTATTCCTGAATGAATACAAAAAATACTTTCTAGGGGTGAACGAATTTTTTAGCCTTAAATTTGTATTTTTAAAAATTGAAAACTACGAAAATTCATTTCCTGACCTAAAATGACTTAGCTCTTTGAAGAACTTGTTAAACACAAACACATTTTTGTCGTTACCCCAATACATAATAATTCATTAATTCGTAATGTTAATCTTGAATAATGCAATGTTGATTTTTAATAACCTTTGTAGATTTCACCAATATAAATATTTATTTTCAATTTTTCCAAGAAGGTTAAAAATCCCATCAAAATTCGTGGTGTGGAATTTCATATGGGTAAAAATCTCGGCTGTAGATTGTTCCACATAAACCACATATATTAACACTTGCAAGTTTGCAAAAGTTTATTCATAATAATCTTTAAATTCATCGATTCACATTATGCAACGGTCAATTTCACATAATTCGAAATCAGTTTTGACATTTTCCATCGCATGCCTCGAAATGCTTTATTATTGATTTTCAAATTATTGCTTTTGTACTCTAGTTTAGAATGATGAATTTCAAAAAGCGTGATGCATAATTTGATAATTAATAATTCTTAATAATTCTAGAATTAATAAACTTAGATTGTTTACAATATTGAAATGTTTCAATTTTGACCTGGTGTAAATGACAGTGAATGTTTTTTTGTGCAGCAATCTTATTTTTAGCAATAAAACGTTTGGGTTTAAAAGTTTAAATTCGCAAATATGTTTTTCGAAGTTTCCTAATTTTTGAATACTTACTCAAGTACGTTACTAATTTTTTAATGGTTGGTTTGTTATGTTACGTTTTTTTTAACCAGATAAAACTAATTTCAAATCTACAGTTTCCAATGCTTTTTTAGAATAATTAAATTTTCACGGGCATATATCGAATACAAAAATGTAGTTTCTGCAATGAAAAAAAAAACGTTAAACCATTCAAATCTTGAAGATCCTATTAAAATTTCTTCAATTTTATGAAATTTCGTATTGATACCCCTTGAATAAAATATATATAATAAAATACTTTAAAAAATCCATCAACATCCATGAATTCTGATGATATTTCCTGAAATCCTGGGAAACCTATTAAAATATCTACAGCGCTTTTAAAATTCCTTAAAATAATTGAAATCTTTTAAAATCTTATTGGATTCGTTAAAATCCTTAAAAAATCCCTTGGAATATTTTTGAATGTTTAAAAACCTAATAGGTGCTATAAAACCCATATAAATCTTCCGAAATTCTAGAAAATTCTTTAGAACAGCATATAATTTGTTGAATTCCTTAAAATCATTAGACTCCTTAGAATTTCATTCAAATTTTGTAATCTCTTGAAAATGTCTTGGATTTTTTTAAAATACCCTAAAATATTTCAAATCCTTTGAAATATTTCAAATCCTTTGAAATATTTTCAAATACCTTACAATTTTCGTAGGTGCTTGAAAATTTTTGAAAATCTGTTAAATTACCCTTAAATCATTACAATGCCTAAAAAGCCTTTGAAATGCTTGAAATCTATTAAAAATGTTTCAGCATCTTTTCAAATGTTTGAAATCTTTTGAAATCCCACAATTCTTCTGAAAAAATTATTTTGAATCCATTTAATTATTATAAAATCCGTAAAATCACGTGAAATATCTTATAAAATCCCTTAAACGTCCTAAAATCTTATGAATCGAATAAGATCCTTTAAAATCTTCAGAAATTCAAGGTAATTCTTTAAAACCACATATTAACCGAAAGATTTGAAATTATCTTCAAATCTTTGAAATCCTACGAAATTCCTTCCTTTTTGTAAAATTTTTTGCAGTTGATAGAAATATTATAAAATGTTTAGAATTTTTTTATTTCTATTGAAATATGTTAAAAATAACTTAAGATCATTCCATAAAAATAATTTGAAATCCTTCAAATTCTCTGAAGTCAGTTCAAATCATTAAAAATTACATGAAACCATTGAAATCCAGTGAAACCTTTTACTTCCTGATGACATTCAAAAAATTCTTTGTTATTTCACAATTTCCCTTTAATCTCTGTAGATACTTTGAAATCTTTAAAATAATATTAAATCCCTTAATTAACTCTTGCGCTATCCATTGGACTGCCGCAAAATCTTTCAAATTTTTAAATTTCCTGAAAACATTCAGAAGTTTTGAAAATTCCTCAAATTAATTAAATTTTAATCTTAAATCTTAAATGGCGGCTGGGCCCAATTTAAGATAAATGATTAATTTCACCACTTTTCAACGGAAGCATTTTAAATTCCGAAAAATAAGTATATTTATTTTCAGGCACTATGCTGTAAGCCATAACAGTCGAAAGCTTGAAAAATTTCATGATGGCGGCTGATTCAAAATAAAATAAAAATTATTATATGGCTGATGCTATACCTACGGTAATTAACGTGAATGAAGCTTCCGAAACTAAACCTACGTGAAATGAGAAAAAGTTCCGAAATACAACGATGGCAGTGCTAATGTTCGATCGCGCGAAGTTCAAAAGCGAAATTAGAAATATGTATAATTTTTTAAAGTTTAAGTTGAGTCTGCAAATGAATATAAGTAATTTTTAGAATTTAAGTAAAAAATAAAGTCAGATTCTTTACTACAATTCTGTTCTAATTACACCCAAGCTTGATATAGATGTAGTAATAGATTTATTCCCGGTAAATATTCGTGATTTCTCCCGGTTTAGAAAAAAAAAAATACGTTCGATAAGCTTCAGCAAACATTTTTGCAAAAAATCTGTTGACTTTGAATCATATAAACAATTCGAAAATCCGTTATGAAACCAATTTTCCAATATGACGTTTTAAACATTTTTTAAACAATAATTAGTCATTTCTAACTGAAAACGTGCGAAAAAAAAAGAAATATAGATATAGATATATCGAACGATTTTAGAAAATTCAATTAGAAAAAGCAGTTGAATAATATTATATAATTCTAAGTCGAAACGCTAGAAATTAAACTTTTTTTTTAAATTGAAGAATCACGAAATTGAATTATTTCGGATTAAAATTTCGAAAATAGGACAATGTCAAAACGTTAAAAATTTAATATTTCAAAATTCGAATTTTGGAAAATTGATCATTTCAACTTCAGAGGAATTGAAAATGTATTATTTATAATTAAAAGCATCCGAAATTAAAACATTAAAAACTTTCGAATTTGAATCATTTTAAATTTTGAGCAATTAAAATTTGACAATTTGAAATTTAAAACTAAATTGAATCTTTTAAAGTCAAAGCTTCTGAAATCCGAAAATTTTAAATTGTTTGTACTTAACAAAATTATAATTCAACATTAAAGCTGATGAGACAAATTTTTCAAAAATCAACAAATGAATTGAATTATTTTAAAAAAACGTTAAAAATAGATATTAATTTTAATTGGGAAACACTAAAAATGAAAAAATGTCTACTATGAAAAAAATTTTAATGACCAAAAATTGTGATGTTAACATTTTTTATACTCAAACCCTTTAAAATTTCAATTATTTCAAGTAAATTTAAATCGTTGAAAAATTTATAACTTTTAAATTGCTGATTATATTTTCCAAAATTCAACCAATTTAATTCAAATTGCAAAATTAAAACCTATGAAAGGGAAAAATAAAATATTTTGCGTTCAACATGAAAATTCAGAACTCTAAAATTGTAATCATTCAAAATTACCAAAATTATTCAATTGCTGATTTATCAATTTCAGAACATTTAATTTTTATCTTGCTTTATTTTAAACTTAATTTTAATTTTTTAATTTCAAATCTTCCTTTAGAATTATTATACATTCTTAAAATTTTCTAATCCAATATTTTTCAATTTGAAATAAATACATAAACAAACGACAATGTGATTGATCTCCTCATGTTTCAGAACTGTATGAAATACATAAACAAGTACCAGTATAGTTGATCGTCTTCTGTTTTGAAACTGTATGAAATTCATAAATGAATGTAATCTTAGTAATCTTCTTATGTTTTAGACCTGCACGAAATTCATACACAAATGACAACGTGCTTGATCTTCTCGTGTCTTAGAACTGTATAAAATTCATTAACAAGTCAAAATGTGATTGATTATTTCATGTTTTAGAACTTCATGAGATTTAGAAACAAACGACAATGTGATTTATCGTCTTATGTTTCACAACTGTATGAAATTCATGAACAAGTAACAATGTGATTGATCGTCTTATGTTTTAGAACTGTATCAAATACATAAACAAACGACAATGTGATTGATCTCCTCATGTTTCAGAACTGTATGAAATACATAAACAAGTACCAGTGTAGTTGATCGTCTTCTGTTTTGAAACTGTATGCAATTCATAAATGAATTTAATATTAGTGATCTTCTTATGTTTTAGATCTGCGAAGAATTCGAAAAACAAATGACAATGTGGTTGATCTTCTTATGTTTTAGACCTGAATGAAATTCAAAAAATAAATGACAATGTGATTATTCTACTCATGTTTTAGAACTACATGAAATATATAAACAAGTAATAATTTAATTGATCGTTTCATCTTTTAGAACTGCATAAAATTTAGAAACAAACAACAATGTGATGTATCTTCTTATGTTTCACAACTGTATGAAATTCATGAACAAGTAACAATCTGATTGATCGTTTTATGTTTTAGAACTGTATGAAATACATAAACAAACGACAATGTGATTGATCTCCTTATGTTTCAGAACTGTATGAAATACATAAACAAGTACCAGTGTAGTAAATGAATGTAATGTTAGTGATCTTCTTATATTTTAGGCCTGCATGAAATTCAGAAACAAATAACAATGTGATTGATCGTCTTGTTTTTCAGAACTCTATAAAATTCAGAAACGAATGACATTTGAAGGATGATCTAATGCTGTATAATTCTATGAGATTCATATACAAATGTCAATGTGAGCAATCTTCTTATGATTTTAGAACTGCATGAAATTGAGAAAAAAATGAAAATTTTATTGAGCGTTTTATGTTTCACAACTGCATGAAATTCATGAACATTTAAAAACGTGAGTTATCGCATAATATTTTAGAACCGTATGAAAATCATAACAAGATACAATGTGATTGATCCTTTCATGTTTCACAACTGCATAATATTCATAAACAAATGACAGTGTGAGTGATCGCCTTATCATTTAGAACTGTATGCAATTCATAAAGAAGTAACAATGTAATTGATCGTCTTATGTTTTACAACTGTGTGAAATTCATAAATGAATGTAATGTTAGTAATTTAGTTCATGTTTTACACATGCATGAAATTCAAAAAACAAATGACAGTGTGATTGATCTCTTCATGTTTTAGAACTGTATGAAATACATAAAGAAGTAACAATGTAATTGATCGTCTTATGTTTCACAACTGTATGAAATTCATGAATGAATGTAATGTTCGTAATTTTGTTATGTGTTAGACCTGCATGAAATCTAAAAAACAAATGACAGTGTGTTTGATCTCATTATGTTTCAGAACTGTATGAAATGCATAAACAAGTAATAATGTAATTGGTCGTCTTATATTTCACAACTGTATAAAATTCAAAAATGAATTAAATGTGAGTGATCGTCTCATGTTTTAGAACTGCATGAAATTCAGAAACAAATGACAATGTCATTGATTGTCTAATTTTTTAGAACTTTATGAAATTCAGAAACTAATGGCATTTAAAGGATTTTCTTTTGTTCTATAATTCTATGATAATCATAGACAAATGACAATGTGAACGATTGTCTTATGATTTAGAACTGCATGAACTTTAGAAACAAATGACAATTTGAGCGTTTTATGTTTCACAACTGCATGAATTTCATGAACATTCGAAAACGTGAGTTATGGCATTATATTTTAGAACTGAATGAAATTCATAAACCAGATACAATGTGATTGATCTTCTTATGTTTCAGAACTGTATGGATTTCATAAACATGCAAGAATGTGATTGATCGTTTCATGTTTCAGAACTGCATAATACTCATAAACAAATGACAGTGTGAGTTATCGCCTCATCTTTTAGAACTGTATGAAATTCATAAAGAAGTAACAATGTTATTGATCGTCTTATGTTTTACAGCTCTATGAAATTCATAAATGAATATAATGTTAGTGATCGTTTTATGTTTTAGACCTGCACGAAATTCATAAACAAATGAAAACGTGATTGATCTCCCTATGTTTTAGAAATGTATGAAATTAATGAACAAGTAACAATGTGGTTGATCGTTTTATGTTTTAGAACTGTATGAAATTCATAAACATATGACAATGTGCTTGATCTTCTCATGTTTTAGAACTGCATGAAATTCAGGAACAAATGTCAATGTGATAGATTGTCTTATTTTTTAGAACTGTATGAACTGTATAAACAACTAACAATGTAATTGATCGTTTTATGTTTAACAACTGTATGAAATTCATAAATGAATGTAATGTTAGTAATCTTCTTATGTTTTAGACCTGCATGAAATACCTAAACAAGTAACAATGCAATTGATCGTTTTATGTTTTAGAACTGCATGAAACTCAGAAACAAACGACAATGTGATTGATATCCTCATGTTTTAGAACTGTATGAAATACATAAACAAGTAACAATGCAATTGATCGTCCTATGTCTCACAACTGTATGTAATTCATAAATGAATGTAATGTTAGTGATTCTCTTACATATGTGTTAGACCTGCATGAAATTCATAAACAAACGACAATGTGATTGCTCTCCTAATGTTTTAGAACTGTATGAAATACATAAAAAAGTAATAATGTAATTGATCGTTGTATATTTTAGAACTGCATGAAATTCAGAAACAAACGACAATGTAATTGATCTCCTTATGTTTCAGAACTGTATGAAATACATAAACAATTAACAATGCAATTGATCGTCTTACGTTTTACGACTGTATGAAATTCATAAATGAATGTAATGTTAGTGATCTTCTTATGTTTTAGACCTGCATGAAATTCATAAACAAACGACAATGTGATTGATTTCTTTATGTTTTAGAACTGTATGAAATACATAAACAAGTAACAATGCCATTTATCATCTTATGTCACAACTGTATGAAATCCAGAAACCAATAAAATGTAAGTGATTGTATTATGTTCCAATATTGGAACGAATTGAAAAGAAGGGTGCACATTTTTCAAGACATCTCAGAAACGGATAATACGAATTTAAGTTATTTGCAGATAATCATACTTCACGAAGAAACAAACAAATCGACCTTATTTTATCTTAAAAAAGTAAATATATCCTAAATTATAGTGCATTGAACATTCCTCAATGCAAATTTTTTTTTCTTTAGAAAATTGGCTGAACAATTTAGCACTAAATGGAAGTCAGATCCTGGTTCAGCATTGAAAAGTAATTCGGAAATGTTATGTCGCATTCAGCGAGGACATCGGTAATTTTTATTGATCAGTGAATTATTACCGTTATCCAAATGCCAAAATAACCTCTGTGTATGGTTTAAAAACTAGAAAACAATGGGGTAAGTATTTTTAATATCGAGCAAAGAAATTTATGCTGTAGAATTGATTGAATTTTATTTTGAAAAATAAAATTTTGTATTTTCTTTCAGTTGAGTACGTGGCAGCACTATGTTTCTTTTAAATCCAATGCAGTGTAAGGACATATGTAGGCGTTGTGAAAATCAATGTATTTCCATTTTATTTCAAGAAGAGTAACCCTTTTTTTCAGATCAATGTTTATATACTGAATAATATTTTTTAGTTACAGAAACATTAAAAAATATTCAAATATTTTAGTACGTATTATATTATTAGTGGTATTTAAATGCAAAAAAGGCATCTCTGTGTATTGTTTAAGAGCTGGAAAACAAAGGGGTAAGTATGTTTTATTAGCAAGCACAAAAAATCATTGCTGTGAAATATGCTGCATCGCACTTTGAACAATAAAAATTAGTTAACATTAACAGCAACGCAATTAAATTAACATCATATTATTTATTGAAAATTAGGGTTTTTTCGGAAACGCATTTACATATTAAGCAAAACATTTGCATTAAATTTTATTTCCTTGAGGGACTTCTCTATGTAGGAAAAAATCAATGTAATTGCACTGTAATTATACCCACGCACATATGACAGCAGATGTCCCTTGGAGTTATAGAAATAATTTCCACAAGTCTCTTTGATATGGTTTCCTGAAATTATAGAAAGAGAATAAATCGTGAAATATAATAAGAGAGGGAAATTTCAATCCTTTGTAGAAGGCATTCTCTAGATAGCTCTCACATCGTGTGGTTCTAGAAACTTAACACACATCCCCATTAGGGTGCCCAATAAAAATTTGATTTTTGAAATTTTGCAAACGCTACATATTTTAAAATATATACATGAATTTTCAACTAAATAGTTGAGTTTTCAACTACGAAAGATCAATATTTAATTAAAAATATAAATTGTTACAAAAGTTTAATAGTTCCATTAACAGTTAAAAAATTACATTTTTAACAAATAAAACGAATCTTCAACTAAGTATTGCAATTTTCAACTAATGAGATGAATCTCTGCTAAAATTATGATTCTTCAACAAAACAAAAGATTTCTAACAAAATATTTTAACTTTAAACGAAGTAATTTAATTTGCAACCAAAAGAGATATATTTTTAACTAAAATTGTAAATTTTCAAGAACAATCAAATAAATTTTCAATGAAAAAATGGTAAAGTTCCTTCATGCGAAGCACTAAGAAAAATTAATTAAAAATAATCACACAAGTCACAATATGAAACTCCAAGTTATGTTTCTAACCCCATGATTATATTCAACAACTCCCAATATCACCTCCAACATTTTTAACAAAAAAATTCCAAAGTTCCTTCATGAAAAACACTTAAACAAAATATAAAAAATTTAAATAATCATACAAGTGACCTTTAAAAAACTCCAGGTTATATTTCAAGCCCCATGATTATATTTACTAACAGAAATATAAAATTCCCGAATTTAAACAATAAAAAAAATTTATTTTGAATAAACATTATTTATTTATTAAAAATACAATAAGCAAATATTCTGATCGGAAAACAAAATTATTATTAATGTTTAAAGTATCTAAAATTAATGTTTGAATTTAAAGTAACAGTGATTGAAAAAAATATATTTCTGTATAAAAGCTTTGTTTAATTATTGTTATTTTAAATTGAAACCACAATTTTAGAAACTTTAAAAAATAAAATTATAATTTTTTTTTATAAAACTATATGGTTATTGTATTTTCAATAAATAAATAATAATTATGACAAAATTCTTAAATTGTTTAAATTTGAAAATTTTCTAGTTCGTATATTTTATAATTCGGGAATTTTGTTATTTAGGAATTTTCAAATTCGGCAATATTATAAAGTATCAGGAATTTTATCTTTCGGTAATTTTCCAATTCGGAAATTTTATTATTTGAAAATTTTATTATTAAGAAATTTTCAATTCGGGAATTTCACAGTGTCCGGAATTTGATTTTTCGGAATTTTTCAGTAGTCCCATAATTTTATTTTTATTTTAAGAATCTCAAAATTGAATTATTTAATATTAAAATTTTGAAAAAAGGACTATTTCAAATCATTAAAAAAAAAAATTTTAAGAAAATTAATTTATTCAACAAAAAATTAACAATTATTTAGTAAAGCTAAGAAATATTATATTAAGGTAACAATAATTTAAGTTACCAAACATAATTGTTTAAACAATTTATTTTTATTTTCAATAATATTATCTTTGAATAATCCTAGAAAGTTGCAGTTTTTTCGGAAATATTCAACTTTCTGTCCTTTTTTTGTTCAGATGAAGGTAAAAATTATTGCAATTGACCAAAAATAATTGTTTAAATAAATTATTATACTTCATGACTATGTTCTCATATAATAATGCTAGATAGTTTCGGCTTTTTCCGACATTGTTCACTTTTTGCCAACTTTTCACTTACAATGAGGTAATAATAATTAAGTTAACAAACATAATTGTTTAAACAATTTATTCATATTTTTATTAATTCTTTTTGAATAATGCTAGAAAGTTGCGATTTCTCTGAAATATTTAACTTTTTGTCCTTTTTTCACTTAGAGCGAGGTGAAGATTAATGAAATTTACCAAAAATAATTGTTTAAAGAAATTATTATTATTTATAACTATTTTCTCCTATAGTAATGCTAGAAAATTGCAGTTTTTCTCAAATTTTTACCTTTGCTTGAACTTTATAGTTATGAAAAAATAATTAATAATTAATAGAGAGATTAAATTTTTAAACAATCTTTCTTTTTTTTGAATATATTTTTTTTTAGAAAAATTTTAACTTTATTTTATTTATTTGTGTATGGCTAATTAATTTCAATTTTTTTTCAAGTTAAATTCGCTTCAGCGATGATATTGACAATACCTGAGGTTTTTATCTTTATTATTTACAAATTTTTTCAATTTTTTATAAACTATTTAGTCATTTTTAAATTTTTGAACTTTTTAAATTAATTTATTATTTATTAATTTATTATCATAAATAAAGTAGGCCAAAATAGATGAGTTGTGAAAATATTTGCTGCTCATTATTTGAATAAAGTTAAAAGTGTTTTTCAATCTTGTCCTAGAATTTCGAAACCTTCAAATAAACGAAAATATTTTTGTCATGACTTTTTAAATTTGAAGGCCTTAGTCGATTTACCAGCTGACAATATTTTTCAACCTTCAACTAAACGAAAATATTTTTGTCATGACTTTACAAATTTGAAAAAATGAATAACAACTTAGAAGGCCTTATTAGATAGCGACTAAAAATAATAATATATATAAAAAAAATCTATTTTGCAATAACTGATTTTTTTCAACAATTCAGTTTTTCCATTAAATTATGATCACTTTATATTCACTTTCATACATTTTTTACAAAAATCCTAGTATTTTTCGGACAACAAAATAATGTAAACAAATTTTGTTTATTAATTTTTTTTCAGAAGGAAAAAATATTAGAAGGAATTTATTATACTGAAAGCATTGTAAAATGAGCAAAAATTTCATGTACATTTTAATTATTTTGATGAATTTCACTAATTATTGATTAATTTTATTATTTAACAGCTTATTATTTAATTTGAAATATTAAAATACTAAAAATGAAAAATTGCCATAATTTACATTTAAATTATAATATGTTAAATAAATCTGGTCTTATTAATTATTATGCATTATTATAAATGTTTATAATTATGCTTATACATTTTTTGACTTCTTTAAAAATATGTTCTGTAATTGTTTACTTTGATGATTTTTCCGAATTTTTGAATAATTTTTTTTTCACGGATTAATAACAAAATATAATTTAAAATTCGAGAAGATTTCCAAAACTAAAAAATGTAGTTTTTGATAATTTCCAAAACAAAAAATCGAAGCTTTTTAAATATTTTGAAAGGTATCAAGAAAATGAAAGAAACTTTTATCAAGATTCCTGAAAAAATTTCAAATTATTTTTTTTTTTTGACAAATTTTGAAATTTCCTGGAAAAATTTCGAATAATTTTTTTATTTTGAAAAATGACATTTTAAAAATTTTTCAACAAAATGTTTTAAAAAAATCTGGCGAATACTAAGCCTCGAAACGACTGAAAAATCCAGAAAAATAAAATTCCCAAATTTGAAAATTCTCGAATAATAAAATTCCTGAATAATAAAATTTCCGAATTTGAAAATTCCCGAATAATAAAATTTTCGAATAATGAATTTCCTAAATAATGAAATTTCCAAAATAGTAAAATTTCCGAATAATAAAATTCCCAAACAATTTGTAATATTACCGAATTTGAAATTGCCCGAATTTAAACAATTAAATTCTTGTTATTTTGAATGAAAACAATAATTTTAGAAACTTTGAACGTTGACAAAAATTTTTTTCTGATAAAAATATTGGATTATTGTATTTTCAATAAATAAATCATATTTATAAAAATTTTATGAAAATTTTCCAATTCGGGAATTTCATTATTTGCGATTAATTTTAAAACATGTTCAAGAAATTTTAGGAAAAATTAAATCATTTTAGAAGGTATTTAGAAGTTTTGAAAATATTTCAAAAAAAATTTTAAAATTTAAAATGATTCTTTATTTTGAAAATTTTAATTTAAGAGAATGTTCAAAAAGATTTCTTAACATTTCAAAACAATCCCAAAATTGTCAAAAAAGAATATTGACGATTTTAAAACAATTTTAAAACAATTTGAAAAAATTCTATTCATTTTAAAAAATATTTAGAAGATTTAGAGGGTTTGAAAATCTTCCAAAGAATGCAAAACAAAATGTAAATTTTTGAAGATTTCTTAAAAAAAGTTTTAAAACTTTGTAGAATTTTTGAAGCTACCATAAAAATTAAAAACTTTTCTCAAGATTCGTAGAACAATTTTTAACGCTTTTTTATAGCAAAAATAATTGTTTAAACAATTTATTGTTAATAATAATAATATTCTCTTTGAAAAATGCTAGAATTTGGGTTTTTTTCTATAATTTTCAACTTTTCGTCCACTTCACTTGGAGTGAGTTAATATTTAAATAAATTTAGGAAAAATAATTGTTTAAACAAATTATTATTGTTTATAGCTATCTTCTTCAATATTAATACTAGATAGTTGCGGTTTTTTTCTGAAATGTTTCAATTTTGTCCCCTTTTCAATTAGAGGGAAGTAATAATCAATTCAAGTTAACAAAAATAATTTGTTTAACAATTCATTATTGTTATTAACATTCTCTTTGCTTGATGGTAGAAATTTACGGGGTTTTCTGAAATTTTAAACTATTTATCTATTTTTCATTTGGAGTGACTTGATAATTATTTGAATTTATGAAAAATATTTGTTTAAACAAATTATTATTGTTAATGAATATTTTCATCTATATTTGTGTCAGATAGTAGCGGTTTTTTCTGAAATTTTCAACTTTTCGTCCTCTTTTCACTTATTTATGTAATAATTAATGTAATTTAACAACAATAGTTGTTTAAACAATTTATAATTGTTTATAACTATCTTCTCTTAAATAAATGCTAGATAATTGAGGTTTTTTCGGAAATGTTTAATTTTTTATCCACGTTTCAATTAGAGTGAAGTGATAATTAATTTAAGTTAACAAAAATAATGTTTTAAACAATTTACTACTATTTTTAATAATATTCTCTTTGCTTAATGGAAGAAAGTTGCGATTTTTTCTGAAATATTCAACTTTTTGTTCAATTTTCACTTAGTGAGGTAAAAATATGCAAGTTATCAAAACCAATTGTTTAAACAATTTTTTATTGTTTATAACTGTCTTTTCTTAAATAAGTGCTAGAATATGCGGTTTTTTCTCAAATTCTTAATTTTTTGTCCACTTCTCAATTAGAGTTATGTGATAATTAATTCAAGTTGAAAAATTATTTGTTAAACAATTTATTATTGTTAATAACATTCTGTTTTCTTGATAGTAGAAAGTTGAGGGGTTTTCCGAATTTGTTAACTATTTGTTTTTTTTCACTTGGATTGAGTTATTAATTAATTGAATTTTTCAAAAACAATTGTTTAAACAAATTATTCTTTATAACTATCTTCACCTATATTAATGTCAGATATTTGCGAATTTTTCCCGAAATTTTCAACTTTTTGTCCTCTTTTCATAAAATTTATAAACAATAATGATTTGTTTAAATAATTATTTTTTCTGAATTGAATTAATTATTAACTCACTCCAAGTGAAAAGTAGACTAATAGTTGAAAATTTCAGAAATTACCGCAACTTTCTAACATAATTCAAATTGAATATTATTAATAATAAATTGTTTAAATAATCAATTTTATTAACTTTAATTAATTATTTATCTCACTCCAAACGAAAATTGGAGAAAAAGTGGAAAACTTGGGACGAAACTGCAATTTTATTGCATTATTTTAAGAAAATATTATCAACAATGATAATAAATTGTTCAAACAATTATGTTTGTTCACATTAATTAATTATTACCTCACTCGATTTGAACATTGCACGAAAATTGGAAATTATTTTAAAAAACCGCGACTTTCTATCCCTATTCTAAAAGAAAATTGGTAAAAACAATAATAATAAATTGTTTGAGCAATTTATTGAAACATCTAGTTATCAGTGTAAAGTAAAATGGCCCAGCAGACTCTCTGAACAATTTTTCAAAAATAAAAAAAAAAAATACAGGACAGTATTTTTTAATCCCCATCTTGAGCAAATTTTTAATCTTAGTGTATGGCCGTGCGGTCCAATAGACCGCACCATGGTTCTAATTTATGGATCTCTGTCTCCTGACCCTCCTCGAGAATGCCTTTATTAGTAGTTTTAGTTTTATTTTCGCCAAAGTAGGTGTCAGTAATATCAATTGAAAGCTCATAGTCGGTCTGTGAGACCGCACGTCCACGGTAGCATCACAATTTTATATTTATATCCCAATTTGTCCACATTATCTCTCATTTGAGCGAAAAGTGACAAATTTGTATGGACGTGTGGCCGTGCGGTCTCTGCGACCGCACCATATTATTAACTACTGGATGTGAAAGATTGATTGTTCTACTTCGTGGTTTATTTCACAACATTTATTTTTGGTTTTATATCTCAAATTTTCGACGAAATTAGATAACACATGATATTTAACTAAAATTCTAATACGAAAGTATATTTAAATGTAACGCTTAAATCTCAAGTAAAGTATGTACATAGCAAAATATTTACAAGAATCACTTGTCACTCATTCAGTCTAAATAAGGAAATAGTCTGGTCCAACAAAAGAGCCACATTTTGGAAAATCGTCTGGCGCCTGCACCATGTCGTTTTGTTCACCAACTTGCAAAATTACATCCAAACCTCGAGTCCACTCAGGAGAATGTTCATCTCGTAACATCCAATAACCTAAGGAGAAAAAAAAATTATTTAAAACCAATTTTTTCTACTAAAAGTAGCATGTTATATGGACCACGATGCGAGAGTCTCAACTTCGAGTTAGATCAGGCGGTAACGTTCGGTATTTGTAACCGGAAAGTCAGGGCTCGATTCCTGCTGCCGGCATTTTTGCCAATTTTTTTCTCTAATTTTTTTATTACAATTGATTATCAAATTGATTCAAATGAAGCTTAAAATAAAAATCCCGGATTCCACGTTGGCGACCGCACGACCATTATGCCACATCAGCCACCGCACAACCACCTTTCATATGCAAAGGCGCAAGTGAAGGATTATTAATTGTTTAAACAATTTCAAACTGTCTTTTACAAAAAATATCACTCTTAACATTCATTAATTGCGTCACTAGTTCCAGAAAATAGTAACTTTTAAAGATATGCAGGAGAAAACAATTGTTTACACAAATGAAAATTGTTTCAATAATTGCCAAATGTTCTCGAAAAATATATTACTCTCAAAATTCTTTGATTTTTTCATTAAAAAAAAAAAGATTTTTATTTCGATCTCTCCAGTAGCTTAGTGGTAAGAGCACCCGACTGGCAATCGGTAGACCTGTGGTTCGATTCCCAGTGGAGCGAAGGGATTTTTTTTCACAGATAATATTCAATTTTATTAGCTTCATATTTTTGTAAATAAAGAATAATTACCAGGATTATCGGCCTTGAATCTAATAGCAACAGCACCTAATTTTGGTACAATCACAGTATCTTTGAGTGGTGCACAATCTAAGTTTCGAACAAAAAGCGATTCTTTTTCGTCCAATTTCTTGACTTCTTCTAATGGCATACTTCGAGCGAAGTTTCTAGCTGCTACTACATAAAAACTGTATCCGTGAAGATGATACACCAAATCATCCAGACCACCTGTTCAACATAATCATAGATCATCAAATATACAGTAAAAGAACAAAAAAGTTTATCATTAAATATGTCTGAAATGAGATTAACAAATAATAACCTTGATCCATGAGAATTATTTCCACAGTTGCACCTAAAGGAATTCGTCGAACATGAACGCATTCACAATTGGAACTGGTGATGTCATCTGATCTACGGGGTAATGTGGGACTTTGGCAACGACTTAATCCTGATTTTACAGAACCTGAAGAACTTTCTTCTTCAAAACCGGAACAGAACATCGTCCCATGAACATCAGTGTTTTGGGTTAACAAAGGTGAAGAAGGATAAGTGAAGGTAGCGTTGTCAATGTTCAGAATCCTTGTTTCTATATTGCCACTTCCTGAAATCAAAGAATTCGTTTCATCATCTGATGCAATGTTTTCGAGAATGTAGCAATCGGTAGTTCTAGTTTTAGGAAATGTTCAATTTGTTTCAGTTAAAATTACAAGACTCTGAGTTTACCAACCTGAAAATTCAGATCCCTGTATTCTGTAGTTGATTGGCAAGTACATCTTGACGTCCACATTTGGATCGGCCAACGCAACAGGCATTTTCTTCATTGCTGTTACTTCAGTTACGCATACTTTTTCAGGATTCTCGCAAGTATTTGCTGGATCTGTTGTCATGAAGACATCGTTCTTCAAGTCGGATACATATCCTGGCAAAGAAGTTGGAGGCACTTCATGAGTGGATCCTTTATATTTTATAAGTGCAGAGCCACTAGCAACCCTCGATCGACACTGGTTCGTTGTTTTTAGGTTCAACCAGTAGGTGGATATTGGCTTGTTGGCTTTCAATACGAAGTCGGCTCTTTCTCCTGTCAAGGGTACATCACAAAAATTAATACTTGAAAAACTCTTTCCTAAATGTATTATACAGAAGTTTTTGGGTTCGCTAAGACCTCCTGGGTTTATTTGGTTGTTGTTATTCTATCCTATCATGCTATCAACAAGGAACTGATTTTTCAATCTGGTTTCTAAACAGATACGTTTCTGATTTTGTTCAGACCACCCGTGTTTATCAAATTGTGGTTCTTGTATTGCCCTATTCTATTCTGTTGTACTGGAAACAAGCAAATCATTTTTCAACCTGGTTCCTCAACAGATACACAAGTTTCTGGTTCTGTTTAGACATTCTTGTTTTATTTAGGTGTGGTTTTCAAATTATATTATTCTATCCTATTATACTATCAACAGGGAACAAATTTTTCAAACTGGTACCCCAACAGATACACAAGTTTCTTGTTCTGTTTAGACCTTCATGTTTTATTTAGGTGTGGCTCTCAAATTATATTATTCTATCTTATTATACTATCAACAGGGAACAAACCTTCAACCTGGTTCCCCAACAGATACACAAGTTTCAGGTTTCGTATAGACCTCCTGGGCTTATTTAGGTTTCATTCAAATAATATCCTATTCTATCCTATTATACTATCAATAGTTACATAAGTTTCTGATTTCTTTTAGACCTCTTTAGTTTATTTAGTTGTGGTTCTTATACTATCAATATTGCTTATTATCAACAAGGAACCAATTGTGCAACATGGTACCTCAACAGATATACAAGTTTCTGCTTTTGTTTAGACCGCCTTGGTTTGTTTAAGTGTGTTTTATATATATATATTGTTTTATCTCTTTGGTTTATTTAGTTGTGGTTCTAATAGTATCATATTATACTATCAACGAGCAATCGAATTTTCAACTTTGTTTGTCTACAGATTCATAAGATTGTGGTTTCGTTTATAGCTCTTTGGTTTATTTAGTTGTGGTTCTTACATTATCCTATTCTATCCTGTTATGCTATCAGCAAGGAACCGATTTTTCAACCTGTTTTCTCAACAGAAACACAAGTTTTTTTTTCGTTTCGACCTTCCTGGTTTATTTAGTTGTGGTTCTTATAGTATCATATTATACTATCAAATACGAACCAAATTATCAACTTTGTTTCTCTACAGATTCATAAGTTTATGGTTTCGTTTATACCTCTTTGGTTCATTTAGTTGTGGTTCTTATATATTATCAATATTGCTTACTATTAACAAGAAACCGATTTTTCAACCTGGTTCCTCCATAGATACATATATTATTCTATGATGCTATCAACAAAAAACCAATAGCTCAACCTGGTGTCTCAACAGATACACAAGTTTCTGGTTTGGTTTAGACCTCACGTTTTTGTTCAGGCTTGGTTATAATATTATCCTATTCTAGCCTATTATACTATCAACAAGAAACAAATTTTTCAAGCTGATTCCTCAACAGATACATATGTTTCTGGTTTCATTTAGACCTCCTTGGTATGTTTGAGTGTAGTTCATATGTAGTTCCTATTATATATCAACAAGGAACCAATTGTTCAATCTGGTACCTCAACAGATATACAAGTTTCTGGTTTCGTTCATGCCTCACGAATTTTGTATGTTTGGTTACAATGTTATCCTATTCTATCCTATAATACTATCAACAAGGAACTAATTTTACAACCTGGTTCCACAACAGATACACAAGTTTCAAATTTTTTTAGACCTCGTGGATTTATTTAGGTTGTTTCTTAAATTATTCAATTGTACCATCAACAAGGAACTAAATTTTCAACCTTTTTTCTTAACAGATACACAAGTTTTGTGGTTTCGTTTATACCTCTTTGGTTTATTGAGTTGTGGTTCTTACATTATCCTATTCTATCCTGTTACGCTATCAGCAAGGAACCAATTTTCCAACCTGTTTTCTCAACAGAAACACAAGTTTTTTTTCGTTTCGACCTTCCTGGTTTATTTAGTTGTAGTTCTTATAGTATCATATTATACTATCGACGAGAAATAAAATTTTCAACTTTGTTTCTCTGCAGATTCACAAGTTTGTGGTTTCGTTTATACATCTTTGGTCCATTTAGTTGCGGTTCTTATAGTACCATATTATACTATCAACAAGGAAACAATTTTCCAACCTGATTCCTTAACAGATACACAAGTTTGCATTTTTTTATATCATGGATTTATTTAGGTTGGTTCTTACATTAAGAAATTGTATTATAAACAAGGAACCAAACTTTCAACTTTTTTTCTCAACAGATTCACAAGTTTGTGGTTTCGTTTGTATCTCTGGTTTATTTCGTTGTGGTTCTTTTATTATCCTATTCTATCCGGTTATGCTATCAACAAAGAACCAATTTTCCAACCTGTCTTCTCAATAGAAACACAAGTTTTTTCGTTCGTGTCAACCTTCCTGGTTTATTTAGTTGTAGTTCTTATAGTATCCTATTATACTATCAACAAGAAACCAATTTTCCAATCTATTTTCTCAACAGAAACACAAGTTTCTTTTGGATTTTGCCCTTCCTGTCTATTTAGTTTTGCTTCTTTTAGTATCATATTATACTATCAACAAGGAACCAATTTTCCAACCTGATTCCTTAACAGATACACAAGTTTGCATTTTTTGATATCATGGATTTATTTAGGTTGGTTCTTACATTAAGAAATTGTATTATAAACAAGGAACCAAACTTTCAACTTTTTTTCTCAACAGATTCACAAGTTTGTGGTTTCGTTTGTATCTCTGGTTTATTTCGTTGTGGTTCTTTTATATATATATATATATATTAATTATAACAATTGATTTTAGTTTACAGAAATCTATATATGGTATCGATAATGTCACGTCAGTAAGACACAGCACACAATAGAAACAGTCAATCTTGTAGAACAAATTAGCGATTGAGTTATCTCTTTTGAGGCACCATTCTTTACACTTCGTAACCTCGAGCACATGTAGAGTTATAAATATCACCTGCAAAAAGATATATATAGGAAGTTGAGTAAACTACGTTAAGTAAATAGAAAGAATGTAATTTTATCATCAGAACATCCTGGTCTGGAAGGCTAGTGGCAATTTTTTATTCTTAGAAGATTATTGCACAATACATAGCAAAACAATTATCAACCTTTCAATTCTTGCAGTTTCTACTTGATTGCAAGGGATAGCAATAATACGAAACTCAAAATTTAAAAAGTCGTAAGAGTCTTAAAAGTATAGGGAATCAGTAAATGGACCTATGGCAGCTTTAGAAAATGGCCGTGTTTTAAGTTCACCGAAATTCGGTGAACGTAGACCAAATATTTGCAGTGCGCCTCGACACTTCATGGGGAAATATTTCTACCCATACAGATGAAAATGACAAGTGAAAAAATGAAGTCTCCAATTATTGCAGTATGATTTTGCTCGGTCATTTTGCAATTGATTGGTTCACTGAGTAAATTTTAATGTCTTTTTTTCACTTTATGTGAGCAAAGAGAATGTTTAAATATATGAATTTGTATGCTTGTGTCAGTATCGATGACGAGTTCAAAGATAAATCATTGAAGAATTTCCAGAGTCGAATATTCTCTTGTTGTGATTCAAATCATTATCGCCGGGTAGGAGATAACGATGAGGAATTATGATGCACGTATATTATTAAATTCTGTTTTCTGGTTATAATTTGAAGACCATTCCAGCGTTCGAGTCGTCAATTAAGTGTAATGTGCCATAATTTACTATACTATATATTAAATAATTTACCACCCTACATCATTATGGTCAGCACATACTTTTCTTCCATTCCAAAATCACTTAAACTAAACTTCATTGCAAGACTCGTGTGATATTTCATCTTATATTCGAGCGATAAATACTCGTTACACAATGCCAGTCAGTTGGCCGTTGAATGCCTTCAATTCCGATCGGACGTGATCAATGGCAATGTCGCGACGAAAGCGAATCGATCGCAACTGAAGTGTGAAGTGTCCCTGTAACAATTGATTACTTTCAAAGTTAAAAAAATTTAATTCTTTAAATAATGTAAAAGACAAGACAAAAACTGAATTGAGGAATGCTGATTTATATAGCAGATCGTTTATTTTGGTCAAAATAAAACAATTTTTATAGGTCTGATTAAAGTTTTTATACCTAATTCAAGGTGGCCACTAGATCAGGGATTTTTAGAGATCGGAAAAGAATCAGAAAAATGACAGTGGATCATATTTTTAGTTGAAAACCCGTATATTGTATATATACAATCACTTTCAATGTCATTTTATTTCACATAAAATTATGCAATTCTGGATGAGTTCGATTTTCAGTTCTTTAAAATTGCTTACGGTTCGAATACGGTTTATAGGAGGTATTTTTCGTACTTCATTTAAAAAACTCTTATCCAGTAAATTATTGAAAAAACTTAACATCAAATTAATTTCAAATTATTCCGTTTGTAATGCCTGATCCTAAAATCGTTTACTTTTGAAGTTATACTATCGGTTTGAAGTATTTGATTTCTCAATGCTGATTCTTAATCGTTCATTCTATAATTGAAAAATGCAGTTATTAAAACTTTAGAAATTGCGTTTGAAATTTAACAATTTTGATTTAAAACGTTTTAAATCGAATAATTTAAATGGAAACCTTCATAATTTAGACAATTTATATTTTAAACGTTGAACAAATTGAACCATTTTTAATTTATCAGGTATAAATATAAGTTGTTCTAACATGAACAATTTTTAATTAAAGAGTCTAAAATTTCAACTATTTGAAATTTAACAATATTTGACTGTGGATGACTTCAAAAATAAATAATTATGAATCAGTTCGAAGATAAACTATTTTGAAACTGAAGAGATGAATAAAAATTGTATTGTTAAACTTTTATTATTTCAATTCTAACGTTAAAACGTTGAAAATTGTCAATTAGGTATACAAAATTCTTGAACGGCACAACTTTTACTTTAAGATTTTAATTCTTTAATTACAACCATAATTTTAAAAAAATTTCAGTTTCAAAGGAAATGTGGAATTGCTCAATTTTGAATGCTTCATATCTTCCATTATTGAAATCTTTCCTATTACTAATTACTTAATTTTTGACATTTTAAAAATACTTTAACTTTGAAAGTCTAACATTTTCAAATTCTTCAATTCTGAAAGGGGAAAATGTCAGCGATTTTTTTGGTCGGAAAACCTTATAAATTTTGAGTGCAAAATCTATACAATAATTTTAATTGTCACTCATTATCTCATGATGTGTACCAAGCAAATTTTTATTATCTTTACAATTTCTATGATTCCAAATTAAAATGACAAAGTATCAAAAAATAATTCTAAAAATGTTTAATTTTCGACGTCTCAAATTGAAAAATCTTCAGTTTTGAATGCTTAAATTTGAAAAAAATATCTTTTAAGTCTCTTAATTTTTCAAAGTTCAATCCGGAACGTTACAAATGTCAAAATGTACAGTTTTTAATGCTTCCTCAGAATTACAAAACTTTACAGCACTAAATTCAAAATTTTTTAATTTTTCAGGTTTTTAATTTTAAATTGCGGATTTTATATTGTAAAATTCTAAGCATTAAATAATTAAAAGTTAGTGTATTTTTAATGCTTCAACTTTGTACATTTTCAATTTAAAGCATTACAAATTAAACAATTTTTTTTTGAATGCTTAGTTTACTGACATTGCACAGTGGGCTGGGAGCAGGACAAAAATTAATTTTTACAATTTTCAATTACATTTTTTCAAATATACTTCTCCAGGTGTCATTTTGCATATGCATATCATTTGTCATGGTTTTATTGTGATTTATTCAAAATTCTTTCAATGTAGGTCGAAACTTACGATCTGCGTTTCACATACACATGTTTAAAATGCCTTTTGTGTATTTTGGAATAATTATAAGCATTAAGGCTTTTAGAATACAACATTTTGGATATATCAGCAGCTCATGTTTGTGGCATAGCTTACAGCTTATATGTACAAATATTATAATGTAAATACTAATTATCTTATGTAAACCGTATGAAAATAGACAAAATAATCATTTTTTATTTCATTTAGGGTTTTGTTGACTAGTATTTATACTCTAGGATCACGCCAGAATTACATGGGAATACGTGCGGCTGTTTTTAAAAACCATTTTTCATGAAATAATGGGTTTTTATGAAAATTTCTTTTCAAGCACATAATTGAGCAATTATTTCTGTATAAAATAAGAATTTAATTTGATTTTGTAGGACTGAATAAAAATCAATAAGATATTACTCTGACACTAATCTTGAGAGTGTGACATACTTAGATTTAAAAACGTACGCTTGGATAGGAGATATAAAAAATCGATACATTATGTCAAGACATGAGAATTACAACTGGATAAAGACCAATTTTACGAAATTCTGTTTTTAACGATTTCAAGTAATTAAGTAAACTATTTATCGACAAATATTATAGATATGTAAAAATAATTTCTCTTTTCACTCGAAAGAATGAATTTTTAAATTATGGGAATGACAACTGAATAACTGAATAACCATTTGATTTTTTTTCGCTCTCAAACACATAAAATTTGAAACAAAAATATATTTTTGCAAACAGAGGAAAAACGGGGAAGTTTTTCTAATAATAATTATAGTCCCCACCCTATTATCATCCTTCTTCTTTCGGGTTTTCGATCAAGTTTACTTTTAGATCGAAAACTGTTCCTCTTCATTTTAAATAAAACGAATGAGGCCGAACTCTCACCTAAAAAAAAATCAGCATAACCTAAGGCCCAGGCCGATAGCAACTTCCTGAAGAATATAGAGGCAAAAAGGTGAAATATGGAAGATTTATTATTCGCGCACTGATTAATGAAACAGACATTTTCTGCAGTTGTGCGGGTCACCCGTTTGCTTAATTGCTTTGCCAAACGTTGAGCCCTCAGACATTTAAAGCGTGACGCACCCTGCTGCGAAACTAATTGTGGTCTGGTAGGAGGTTCTTAAGTGGTAAGATTGAGTTGAGTATAAGTTTTTGAAGTTCTTCTTCTCAAGTACCTTTTGAGTGTGCGAGTTTGTCTGAGAGGGTCACTTCGCCCAGCAAGAGAAATGCTAGTAAACGATTCTTCATGTCGCAAGCAGAATGATCGCCAAAGATTATAGCAGATGATAAGTTCCGATGATTTTAACTTCTCTTGATAAAATCTATTAGACATACTAGGGTACTTCCGTTGTTCAGATAAAATCCAATAACGAAAATCTTACGATAATTTTTGACACTCTGATTCATGTTCAGGGCTTATTCTTTTTGGCAATTTTGGTAGGTCAATAATGAGGTCAATCATTTAGAAGATAGAATCCAAAATTTGTATTATACATCACACAACATCATTGTTATAGCCTCAGCCACAGATTCAACACGCTTTACACCATGTAAAATTAACACTGATTTTCCCTTCATGTACCTCACAAAAAAAATGTTCACAAGAGCATACTCCACTCCACAGAAGCGCATCAGCTTTTCACGCATGAACACATCTAAGAACAAGGAGGCTCTCTAGTGTGACGGAAGTCACGAAGGAAGACAAAGTGGAACCCCGTTTTGCTTCTTGGGTCTGGGATGCTCCTTGTGTTTATTATACTAACATACTAACTTCTCGTGTAGGCGAGACACTTTTAAGTTTAACCCTCTGGGTCTCTGCGAAAGTTAGCATGATGAGACATGTGCGGTAAAAGAGGGGAAAAGGAACAAGCTTCAAAGGCTATAATGTATATTGTATATGCCACACTGACAAAAAATATGTTAATGTTACAGGGGCCCTATGTTAAAATAGTGACAGAATATATGTAGCTTCTTATATATCAGGTTACTGAATTTCCAGGTATCTTACAAATTCACGAACATAAGCACAGCATAGTTTCTTCTATTAATCTCACAAGAAATTCCAGTAAATTATACAGGAATTTCTGTAAACAGTATAGAAGAATGTATGCTCTCACAATTCTGTAAGACTATATAGCAGACTCTTTTTCTAGAGGAAAGAAATGAAAGGAAGGGAGAACTCTGACAGGCAGATGCTGACCGATCCACATTCAGTTCTCGGATGAACGGAGTTTCGCTGTTTCGCACGAGCAAGTGTCACGCGATGCGATAACTGTTCTCCAATATAAAACGTCTATCCTTTCATTTTCTTTATCGAGGCTGGCGAAAAATAAGACGATGTCTGATGTCTATGAAAACACTATCTCTCTTCAGCCTTTATTGTCAGTAAAAGAATAGTCAGAGAGGATGAAAAATGAGATTTTTAGAACTGGGGGAGCATAATAAAGATTAGAGATATGCTGAGGTTTTTTTACGAGGATCACGTTGATGAAAAGACCATTTTTTAAATAAGAAACAGATAGGTAGGTATTCAGATTGATATACTCACCTAAGAAGCATCTGTTCTTAGGTTGAAGATAATTGATTTATTATTTATTGTAGTATTACAAACCTTGTTACAGTTTTTACCGAAGGTTTTAACTGAATATTTAAATATATATATATATAACTATTGTGTATAAGAATATAGAACGATATTTCTGATTGCATTGTTATGCAGCTCTGAATAAATCTAGATTGTGCACTCAACTGTGAATTTAAATTAGGCTACCTATCCCTGATCTAGCAGAACGTCATGCAGAGCTCATGGGTACCTACATCATACGGCTTTACAAGCCCATTCATAATCCAGTTACCATTACATCCGGTTACGTGAGCATTGCACTCACTACTCGGTATTTCGTGAGCTTTACCATTGACGATGCAGGTCGTCCTTATATTGAAATCTGCGACACATGATTGTCAAATGCATCTTCCAGTACAGAACGCTATTCGTTTTCTTGAAAAGGAAACGAGTAAGACAATCCTGTATATAGTTCTCAAATTGTAAAAGCTTATATATAACAAAATATTTAATACAAAATATTCACTTGATTTTCATTTGTTTTTCATAAAGATGCACTAGAAGAACTTAAATTAGATGTTATTGCTGCATGCAAAGGTTTTTTATTATCAATATTTTCCTATAAACTAAAAAAATCCCAGGGATCTTTTTTATCTGAAGATAGTTAAAAACGATGCAAACAATTGACGACTACAATTATCCGATGTCGGATAATTTTTATCCATCTCCAGATAAAAATTATCCGATCTCGGATAACTGTAGTTTTCAATTGTTTGCAACACTTTCATCAAACTTCAAATAAAAAATATCTCTGTGACATACTGTGTAAAGAATGCGTTATCTTGATTTTTTAAATTCCTAAGTATATTTTCTGCTACAAATAATTCACCATTATGTATATGTTTTCTATTTTTAAACTGTTTAAGACAGCTGCGAATCCGCTGCAATACTACTCATTTCGTTTCAAAAAGTTGCTCGAATCGTTACCGTTTCAAAATTGACATTTTCGTAATTGATTCTTCATACAGTAACTTTACAGAGATGCAGTTTTGACCAAAAATGACTTTGAAAACTGAACAACTTAAAATTTAAAGATTCAAGACTGAATTGAAAAGGAAAGCATTTGTAGTTGGAACCATTCTATATCAATAAAAAATACTATATAATACTTGAAAGTGCACCGAATTCATAAATATTTATATGGTTTAAAATTGGAAGTTTTTATAATTAAAAAATTTTGAATTAAAAGTCTTTAACATTGAATAAATTCAAATTTGAAGCCTTCTGCGTTAGACAATTTATGCAAATGAGGAACATTTCAAATAGTACACTTTCAAACTGAAAGTCACGGAAGTTTATTATTTATTTGAAGTCGACAGACTTAAATAGTTGTAGTTTTAATTACTTACAACTAAAAATTAATGAATTTGATATTTTAAAAATCGACCAATTTTAAACTCAAAACACTCAGAGTTGAATAATTTTGAATTCTACAGTATCTTATTGTTTTTTTGTGTCTTATTGATGCATCTTCTTTTTCTTTTTAATTCAAAATTCTTAAAATCTTAAAGGATTCCATTTTTCAATGTTTTGAACTTGAACGCTTTTCAATGTCTTTAATTCTTACCGGCTTCAGTATTTGGTGGTTTGGTCAATCAATGTTTAAAATTAATTTACATATTTTTAATTTGAATATCTTCGAAATTTTGCACGATTTTGAAATTGAACACTCAATAATCTCGTTTTGTATTTTTATGATAATGAGAGTGTTTTAATATTTGTAATACACGAATCTGTCCCAGACCCCAGTATGTGAACTTTACGCCCAATATTTTCATGATTTAAGGAGCAAATGTCTCAATAAATTCGTCCCTGAATGGAGTCTGGAGTACGAACCACTTTCGTTACTGTCCTCCACAGTCCACATGTGTGCAGTATATACCGCGTGTGACAGGATGCGTGGTTGTATGGCACGAGAAGACGATTTGAAAGAGTGGGTAATGGGTACCGAACCTACCCACAATCGTGCGAGGGTTCACATACGCGTGCAAACGGATGTTCTATGTGCGCCTACCGGACGCACTATGCTTACCGCTGCTGCTTACGGCTGCATGTACCTGACGCGTCGCTGCTAAAACCTTGGGTAAATAATCCGTATCTGCTTTCGTCGCATCAGCAATATTTTACATTTTTATTTATCCGCGAAGCTGATAAACTAGAGTGCAGACTGCAGGCGTCAAGTTTGCAGACACCTATATATCAATTTCAATCTCATCTCGGAAATACATTCCGTAAATACCTAAAACGTGACGCATATACTCGCATTGCTAGTATACATGATATGTATTAAAATACAGTATCAATTTTTTGCAACATGTAAAACATCGTACTTAAAAACATAAAGACATTTTAGAAATTTCCTTTGACCTATTTTAAGCGTAATTTTGACTCACAAGGGGAATCTATTTTATCCAATAAAATAGGGGAATTCATACTCCTCCCAGATAATGGGTCATTACCAAAGTTGTAATATTCTAAAGTAACTAGATGCGCTTTTCAAGCATTCTCGAGAAAAACGACTTTAAAAAAATCCACGCACGTTACATAGACCGCGACGCGAGTCTTTCAACTCCTGGTTAGATCAGGCGATAGCGCTCCGAATTTGTAACCGAAAAGTCCGGACTCGATTCCTGCTGCCGATATTTTTTGCTAATTTGCCAAAAAATATCAATTTTGCTTCCTCATAGAGAAAGCTTTGTAGTCGTTATAATTTCAAATCTTTTTAAAATTATTTGATTACACTTTTCTCAGTTGATGTCACCTTTTTTTTGTGCGGCTTTTCGCAATTGCTCTAAAGACTCCTCTTCGATATCCCCACTACTGCCACGCTAAACAAAGCATGTATATGCTCTCTCTCTCTCTCTTCACTCTCTTACTATGCGATCTCTTTAAAACTTATAATGATTCCATACGAAAAATTTCAAAGTGTTTCCATCAAAGTTTCACTTCTGCCGTGTGGTCCCACTGCCACACACTGGTTTTTCCACCACAAATGTCTCAAAACTGATGCAAGGATTTCTAAAAATATTGATTACAGTTCTTTTGAGCACTTTATAACGTTTTAAAAATGGGTTTTTCATAGTAAAACTGTTTTCATTGACGTAATTCAATGTTGATGCAAGAAATATAAGAAATGCCTTATTGGCTCGAGGGGAATCGATTAACCTATAATATTAATACATTTGATTCAAAATTAAGGAAGTTATGGTTATTTATAATGATTTTAAAATCAGTTTTATCGTAAAACTTTTTTCATCGACATAATTGAAAATTGATGTTAGACAAAAAACTCCTGGACTCGAGACTAATCGACTGACCTACACTGAAAAGACAATTGTCAGTTGGGCCAACTATTTAGTTTGTAAGATATGGTAATGCTATATTATTAGTTGGGACAACCATTTTATTAGTTGCTGGTACTAACTGATTAGTCACTGGAACTAATGAAATTACTATGCCAACTAATAAAATAGCAGTACCATATCTTACAAACTAAATACTTGGCCCAACTAACCCTTTTTTCATTGTATTATATTAATACATTCTATTAAACAGTAAGGAAGCTATAATCATTTACAATATTTTATAGTATTTGTTTCCTCTATGAGGAAGCAAACTGTTCATAAAATCAGCACCATAATATTATAAATACAAGCAAAGGATAAAACTCGAAGTAACCTTTGTTTTCATATAAAAAAAATTGGGGTTTTCAAAATTTAATTAAACATTTATGTTTTGTTAATTATTATTTTCATATGAGTTAAAAATAAAAAGTATACATATACAATGATAATAAGATAAATATTAAAATATAACAAATTGTAAAATAAAATGAGATACAAGTACAATGTAAATAAAATACATTTTCTATTATTATTATAATATTCATATTTTGACATTAGAGTAATGAGTGATGCTTTTTGAGAAAAAATTGCACAAGAAATTAGAATTTTTCAAAGATGTCGCGGCACTGACATATCCTTGAAATCTGAGTTATCCTTTTGAAATATTCGCTTCGGAAGTGATAAAAGTACAAACTAATTTTTTCATATAACAGAATTTAATAGTCAATTGCAATAAAAAAACTATATGAAAAAAAATGCTGGCAGCAGGAATCGAGCTCGAACTTTTCGATTACAAACTTGTTTATGTCAAGCCGTGGGTTTTTATTAAAATTTCCAAAAAGCCGTACATAATTTCTAAGCAAATCAATCGTTGTGCACTTTTTGATGTATTAAAGCTACGTCACTTCAATTTTTAACTATTTACGTCCTATTTGCATTGAATTATTATAAAAAGTTTCCATTTTTATTATGACCATTAGATTCAGCTTTTTGAGACGAGTCCAGCGATATAAAAATCTTGATTTCGCTAAAAAGTTGAGCTAAGAAGGTTCTTAACCTGTAGGCCCTGTAGGGCATCATGCTTTAGATTTTAAAAAATCGATTTGATCTAAGAGGGTTTAAAGCTTTGTGTGAATAACATGTGTAAATTTCGATATCGACTTCAATTGACTTTTATGTTTGATTTCCAGAACTATATGTTTATCTGGATATAAATGATTTTCTGAGATTTCTACTTCACACTCTAGAATAAAAAAAGTGTTTTGGTCGATCTGGTAAATTGTACTTGGCTAAAGTCCAGTTTTTGGCGTTCGTGTGAATCCTATGGGTTGAGGCTTGGCTTTCACTCCCAGCGTGATGTGAGAAACTCAGCGACGCGAAAATAGGCAAAAATGGAATGATACTAACTAGGTTATGGTTCCATTGAAAAACAAGTAAAAATTCTTGAATTATTTTTCTCTTTCGTTTTTGCAACAGCTGAATTCCGCTATAAATTGTCACCACGTCAGACCTTTTTCAGTACTTCTTTTTGCATTTTATTCAGGTTTGTGGATTCTGCACTTTTCGTATTGCTATATAATTTTAGAGATGTTCTTTTTCATCATCAATTTCTTAGTATCTGAACTACACGTATTATTTCTAAAAATATAGACAGTAATTGAAAAAAAAAATTTCAGTCTTTGAACGTAAACATTTGGTTTGCTAAAAGGTATTACATAATCCGTAGGATCTTTGTGCTACTTTTAGACTGTCTAGTTCATTACTTCAATGGATTTTTAACTCATTGAAACTCAGTATGTTTTTATCAATTAGGAATTACCTTGACTAGGAACACTTGACACTTTACATGTAAATTTATAATTACACACACGTAAATGCGTACTATATACCCGCATTGTACAACAAAAATACATTGACGTTGATTTTGACGTTTCATAATGAACGAATGTAGGCTTTTTTTCTGTTAATCAAGCCATACTTCGGTACCAGGTGTTGATTCTGCTGTTCTTAATTTTTAAACACACGTTTTAGTACAGGATGACATCAGACTTCAACTTACATCTAGATGAAAGAAATGAGATTTTTTTAAAGATTGTCGATCTACAGTATAATGATAAATAAACATTTTTTTATCATCAGTAATGTTGTTTGTTTCCAATCATTATTCCGACTGGTTTTTTATTATTATATCAAGAAAAGGAGCCATTCACAAAATGCGTGATACTTTTGTCAGGAACTTTAAACAACCCCACCCCCTGCATAATGCTTTTCCCATTATTCTTAACATGGAAAATGATACTTTGACAGACCTTTGGATAGTTTGAAATTGTAAAAAAAAAATAGTTATGATTATATGTACAAATAGATTGCATTATAGTCGATTAATCTAAATACGAGAGCTTGCAGGCCATGTGTGACGACTCGAGTATGATTATAAATTTTGCTGTAAGCTATGACAATTATGCCACCAGTAAATATTTGTGCGACGTTAAGAACTTACATGCAGACGCGAGCAATGACCTATTAACTCCAAATGTCCTGCTGTGCAATTTTTCCGTTTGGATTTTATATTTATCTCTTGAAATAATTCTTATGAAAAGGTAATCATGAAAATAAGTGTCTTTATAGTGTTTCTAAATATAGAATCTATTATTTTCATAAGAACTTTATTTTCCAATATAAATTATTTGTTTTTTAAATTCAGAGAGACAGAACTATGAAAATTCACCTACTACTTTTTATGTCCACGGGCCCCGCTGATTGGAATGATAATTTAAACCCACCTTTTTTACATTTACGTGATCGGAATGGGAATTTTACGTTACACTCTTTAGACTGTAAAATTTTAGACTGGCGTATGTCGTAAGAATTCGAAATAGACAAAGTGGTTAGGTTACCTTTCTGGGCTGAGTTACAAGTATTAGCTACAAAACCGTGGAACAGTCTCCGTAACATCACAACATCGCTTTCGACACCTTTGATTTTGGTGTTAAAACTATGAGAATTTTAAGACTTGCAAACGAACTAGGAGCTAAGATACTTCCGGAAATTTCAAGTTCACTTTCTTTAACATTTCATTTGAAGTGGTAGCTAATCTTCAAGTTAAAAATGTTTCGAGAATTTCAATTTTTATACCTATAAATCTTATAGGATGGTTTTATAGAAAAAAAAAACATGCTGTATTACTTATATCCCTAAATTTGTAAGTTCTACAAATTCTGTAAGTTCTACAAAAAAAGCTATGCTGTCACTATTTTAACATGTAGTACACCTGTAAAATTAACAGACTTTTTCTGCGGGAAAACCCCAGGAAACTCGAGAAAGATCAGTCATTTTTTGAGACCGGTAAATGACAGAGAATTTATTTTTTGAACCGGAATTTTTTAATTTTTTATAGGATTGGCATCCAATCCAATTGATTTCATGTGAAATAATGCAAGAAAGAACGTGTTCCGTTTGAAATTCATTAAAAATGAAAATTTTACAGTTTTAACCAATTCTAAATTGACATTGTTCACTTTTAATTGCAGGGCTCTTTTTGAATGCTTATTTCAACTCTGCCAGCGAGTCATTTTTTCACTTTGGGAAAAATTAAAAAATTTAATACTTTTATATATTAGATATTAGAAATATACAAAACTGTTTGGATTCGAACTTTCATTTTGCAGAATTATTGTAAATTGTAAATCAAGCTCTTAATAAATAGGAAAGTTTTCATTCATAATATGTTAAAAAATGAATAATTTTAGGTCGAAACTTAGTAAACTATACGCTGTTAAGAATTTGCGGTGCGATTTAATTTATAGAATCCATTTACATCAGAGTTGATTTTTTTTTTTTTTTAATTTTGACTAAAAATTAATCAATCCAGTGTAAAACCATTTTCAAATCCATACTGAGTAAGAGTTTTTCAACTTTGATTTGAAAACATATTTTGCTTCATGTGTTGAGACTTTTACAGGGTCTAATGTCTAATCTAAGTTTCTTTAACTCCGCTTTTGTAACAGTCTAGCGAGCGTTGGAAATTTAAAATCTATAGAGTTTGTGATTCAAAAATTGTGAATTGAATAGTTAAAATTTTCGTATATAATTGAAATAATCAGAATTCAATAATTTCAAATTCTGAAATATTAAATTTGCAAGATTTTAAACATTAAGATACCTATACTGCATTTATTTCAACTTGAAAAATGAAAACCTCATGACAGACGTCTAAGTTTAAATCGAATAATTCAAGGTATAATTCGAAATTCAAAGCGTTTGAAATAGAAAACTTTTTGTTGAATTCTGAATTTTGAATGATTTTAGATTGGGAAATGGAATCTTGTTTAGTTTCCAAATATTATATAATGCATAACTGTAAAAAGACTTTCAGTTGGAAATCGATTAACGACGGAATTTTACCATTTTGATGTTGGATAAAAACGTTACAAACAATTAAAAACCTCATATAAAGTTTTGAATGTGATTGTGAATCCGCTGCCGATAAAAATTTGTATATATTAAATTATCAATTGTTTTCAACGTTTTTATCCAAGTTCAGATAAAAAATATTTCTGTGACCACGTAAATCAGTGGAAATAAAAATATACGTGATTAACATGGTGAATTTCAACCATACAATGTAATCGTCCATCAGTGTGATTTTACCACATGAAGCACTGCAACTTCGCACTTTTTTGTTCAAATTACTACGTTAATCACTGGTACTTGTCTTCTATTTTTTACCATGATTAGTGTGGTGATTTTCAGTCACTTTTTTTTTATGGCGTACCTATATTCAACGTTTGAGGTTAAAAATGGTTCAATTTTGAATAATTTTACATTACTAACACTTCAAACTTAGAATTGTTTTGCTCATCTATTCGTTAATTTCGAAATTCTTCCTTAAGTACTTCAAAGCATATTGATTAGTTTTGAAGGCTTGAATCTTAAAAGTTGAGTGAGCAGGAAAAATGATCGAAAACTGGGAATAAACCCGGAAATGACCGGACAATTTTTGGTGAGAATTGGTCTGCTTGAGGTGCTTTCCATTTTTATTTTTTGATACATATTCTTCTTTTCCGAGTTTTTCACCACAAGCTGGCCAAACTGGGAGATGAAAAAAGTGAGTTGTGAGCCACGGGAGTGCAAGAACTCAAATCCGCTCTGATCATAAGAAGAAAAGGCATGATGTCCTTTGCTTTGCGCTTCTCTGTACTCGTTGACAGTTCCAGGCATCGCTCGGAATAGAATGAATATAGAATGACATGCAAGTGAAGTTGAGTACGTTGCTCTGCATAACTGTGGCTGTTGGGAGAACCGCAGCATTCTTCTAGCCGATTATCATCGCGTCCTTGTAATTCTCTATGAATACATAATTAATGGCTAAGAGTTACGCGGTACGCGTCGTCTCCTATATTGTAATCGATTAAGATCATGCTCGCTTGACCTGAATCGTCTGTATTCTAAGGGATTTTGCAGATAAATGAACGCATCCCAGAGTTTAACATTTGTGGTATATATTTTAAAGCTTTTTCTATCCCAAAGTTCGATGAAAACTATATGAAATTTCCGACATTTTTAAGCAATCGCATCTCAATTTTACGAAAAATTAACTGCAATTTAAATTACAGTAACTAAATTTTTAAAGTATCGCGTATTATTGAGTTCACAGAAAAACAGTGAGATCATTTTTATATAGTAGTAGTTCATTTTTTATGTTCTCGAGATAATATTTTATTTCTTGCTCAAAATGTAGAGGAGTCACGTTAGACGTTAACAATGAAAAAGCTTTCAGCCCGGGAACTTTCCACAGATTTTAATGAAACTTTTTGCACTGTGTTGCTAAATATGTCTATTTTTAAGGATTATTTCGAAAAGTGTGCATCAGTGAAAAATGAATTTTTCAGACAACTTATACATAAAATATACATAAAAAACTATCGTATTCAGTTTTTCTTTGTCAGCCATACTTTCCGAGAGATCCACCCTGGGAGTAGGGGGTGAGATTGACAGCGTGGGTCTTACGCTCCTGTCGTAGCTCATATCCCCAAATGAGATGCTTTTTCGATAAAAATGCATTTAACTTAAGTTATAGAGCGGAAAATTCTGCATAATTTTCGTAACGTGCACTTTTATCCAGAAACGACCCCATTTCGAGATATGAGCTACGAAAGAAGCGTACGACCCGCGCGGTACAACTCACCCCCTACTCCCCGGGTGAATATATCAGAAAATATGACCGACAAAGGAAACGTGAAAACCATAATTTCTATGCAAATTTTATGCACAAGTTATCTGCGAAAATTCATTTTTCAGTGATGCACCCTTTTCGAAATAATCCTCAAAAACCATTTTTGGGGGCGTTTTCCACAATTTAACGGTGTTTTCACCCTTCACCCCGGGTAAAAATTATTTTTTATTAACTTCTTATGCCATACGAAATATTCATGCCAAACATTAATCATTTATTATTATTTTTTTTTAAGTTTGTAAGTGTTAACAATTTTTGGTCCGCCATTTTTATTTTTCCCCCTCAAATTCATAATCAGCAACCCTAATACATATATATATATATATATATATATATATAAAATCCTTATGTATCTAATCAAATAATGGAATTTTAAAACAAAATAGATGAATTTGCAACCAAAAATATAACAGTAAACCTTTTGATTAAAAATAATTAACTTCAACCGAGAAAGATGAATTTTCAACCAATAAAGATGCATTTTCTAACAAAAGATGAACTTTTCATCTAAAAAGGAGAAATTTTGATCCAAAAAGATGTATTACTGGCCAAAAAAAGATGAGTTTTCAACCAAATAATTAAATTTTCAACCAAGAGATGAATTTTCGACCAAAAAAATAACAGCAGAGTTTTCAATTAAAAAAAAGACCTTTTATTAAAAAAAGACGAATTTTCAATACAAAAGAAAAGAATTTTTTATCCAAAAAAACGAATTTTCAACAAAACAATTGAATTTTCGACCAAAAAAGATAACTTTTCAAGAAAATAATTGAATTTACAACAAAACAATTATATTTTCAACCAAATAATAGCATTTTTAAACAAAATAACAGAATTTTCATGAAAAAAAAATAAAAGTAGACTTTTTAATTAAAAAGAATTAACTTTCAATCGAGAAAGATGAATTTTCAACCAAAAAAGAAGACTTTTCGAAGAAAAGATGAACTTTCAATACAAAAGGACGAATTTTCAAGAAAATAGTTAAATTTTCAATAAAATAATTAAATTTTTAACTAAAAAAGATGAATTTTCGACCAAAAACATAATAGTAGACTTTTAAATTCAAAAGAATGAACTTTTATTAAAAAAAGACGCATTTTCTATCCAAAAAGACGAATTTTCAACAAAAAAGTTGAATTTTGACCAAAAAATATGACTTTTTAAGAAAACAATAATTTGCCAACAAATAATGGAATTACAAAAAAAAAGATGAATTTGCAATCGAAAATATAATAGTAAAATTTTTAATCAAAAAGAATTAACTTCAACCGAGAAAGATGAATTTTCAAACAAGAAAGATGACTTTTCTAACAAAAGATGAACTTTGAATCCAAAATGGAGAAATTTCAATCGAAAAAGACGTATTTTCATCAAAACAATTACATTTCTGACCAAAAACTATGAATTTTCAACCGAATAATTAAATTTTCAACCAAAAGAGATGAATTTTCGACCAAAAACACAATTTTGTATGTATAATTATATTTTCATCCAAATAATAGAATTTTTAACCATGAGAGATTAATTTTCCACCAAAAAAGACGACTTTTCTACCAAAAAATGAATTTTCAATCCAAAAGGACCAAATTTTCTATCCAAAAAGAAGAATTTTCAATGAAACAGGTGAATTTTCCACTAAAAAAGATGACTTTTCAAGAAAATAGTTGAATTTTCAACCAAATAGTAGAATTTGTACCAAAAGAGATGGATTTTCAAACAAAAAAATAACAGTAGATTTTTCAATTAAAAAGAATGAACTTTCAAAAAGAAAGATGAATGTTCAACGAGAAAAACATTAATTTTCTCCAAAAGATGAATTTTCAGTCCAGAATGACGAATTCTCAAGCCAGAAAGACAAATGTTTAACAAAACAGTTCAATTTTTGTTAAAAATATGACTT